>PVJI01011538.1:0-55609 GCA_004026765.1 Micronycteris hirsuta | reverse complement strand
CAAAGGAGACCTTCCAAGCAAGAAGGGGCTGGAGAGAGATATTTCAAATCATGAAAAGCAAGGGCCTACAACCAAGAATAATCTATCCAGCAAAACTTTCATTTAGAATGGAAGGGTAGATAAAGTGCTTCTCAGATAAGGTCAAGTTCAAGGAGTACATCATCATGCAGCCTCTACTATATGAAATGTTAAAAAGTTTTGTATGAGGACTCAGGAGCGAAGGCACCGAGGCCAGAGCAGCTACCAGGGAATTCAGATCAGTCACAGCCAAGACACTTGTGAGGTAAGCAAGCAAAATACAACCAGAGAAACAAAATAGAATCAGAGACAATGAAGTTTAGAACATCCTGGCAGTAACCAGAGGGGAGGGGGAAGGGGAGAAGGGGGACAAGGGTATTCAGGAACTGCTATAAAGGACACATGGACAAAACCAAGGGGGAGGGGGGAAGCAAGGGAGGGAGGTGGGTTTGCCTGGGGTGGGGTGGGGGGAGGGTAAATGCGGACAACTGTAATTGAATAACAATAAAATAATGAAAAAAAAAGGGATCCCCCCAAATATTAAAAACACCTCACAATCCAATTTTAGAACCCTAAATATAAAGAGAAGTTCCTGTTTTCTAAATATAAAGTTCCTAAATATAAAGAGAAGTTCCTGTTTTCTAGGGTTGCTGTAACAAAGTACCACAAACTGCATGATTTGAAAAACAATTTCTTTTCTCACATTTTGGGAGGCTAGAAGTATTGGGTTGGTCAAAAATTTCATTTGTTTGTTTGTTTTTCCCATAAGATGGGTCTAGTAACACTTAGCTGTCTTTAACTTCATTCAAAACAATTTTGTTAGATTGATATGACAGCTGTCATATCAGATGCATTTAAAGAAACATCAATATTGGTGAATTTTTGTGTAGCCATTTTAATTTTGAAGACGGAAGAAAACACACAAGAAAGGTAAGTGCACAAATGAAATGCAAACAAGATCTGTGCAGTGTGTGGAGCAGGTGCTGTGACTGACTGACTGTGTCAAAAGTGGTTTGTGCAGTTTCATGCTGGAGATTTCTTGGTGGATGATGCCCCATGGTCAGGTAGACCAGTTGAAGTTGATAGTGATCAAATCGAGACATTACTGAGAACAATCAACTTTATATAATGTGGGAGATAGCTGACATACTTAAAATATCCAAATCCATAAACTTTTGATGAAAATGAAAAATGTGTTTTTTATTTTATGAAAAAAAAAAAAAAAAACCATAGAGACTTTGGGGACAACCCAATACAAGATCAAGATGTTAGCACAGTTGGTTCCTCGGGAGGACGATGTGGGAGGTATCTGTCCCTGGCTTCTCTCCTTGGCTTGTAGATGGCCCTCTTCCTTCTATTTCTCCTCACATGGTCTTCCCTTTATGTGTGTTTGTCTCTGTGTCCTAATTTTCCCTTTTTATAAGGATACCTATCAGGTTGGATTAGAGGTAACCCTAGTGATTCATCTCAACCTGAGTAATTATATTTATAATGACTCTATTTCCAAATAAGGTCATATTCTGAGGTAAAGAGGATGAGGACTTTACATATGAATTTTGAGAAGACACAATTTAACCTATAACAAGTCCTAAAATCATCCAAAAATAAAAAAGTATATAAAACAGATCACATAGATGGAGCTGGATTTAGAATGACATTGGTGTAGTCCATATACCTTTAAAGTTCTCAAGGAAAATGATTTTCAACTACAATTCTACATATAACCAACTCATAATTAACTGTAATTGTGGGCTAAAGACATCTTTAGGCATATAAGGACTCAAGTGTTAGCTTCCCTCGCTCCCTTCTCAGGAAGCCATTCGTATACAAGCTTAATGAAAAGAAAGGAAGACATGGGTGGATTTACTGTGAAGTTAATGAATCTTCAAATTCAGAATCTCTCATTTTCATAGGTCCCTTTCAATAGACAGAGGGGCTTTTGCAATGCATTGATGTGATCAAATGAGTTTGTAACAAATTTTAAAGATAATTTAACCACTATTGATTTACAGTCAACTTTCCTTATACAGGTGTGCTAGGAAGGTTGGCTGAAGGTGATTTTTGGACCCAGCTAAGAAGAAACTGTGTTGGAGACATTATTTTGTGTTCGGTAGGACCTATTTATGATGCTTTTGTAATTTCTGTGGATAATTAAATTTTTGCTAGCTGCAAGTGTAAGGATAGTTTCCAGTAATCTCTTCTCATCATTTTGCTAACTTACCTGGCTTGGTGGCATCAAAGTTCAGAGCCAGAGGTTTATCCCAATAAGAATATGACCTTCTGCAGCTGAAACCTAAAGAATTTAGGTAGGGAAGGAGCTGGAAGGTGTGAAATTTACAGAGGCCAAAAGTAATCAAAGGAAAAACCAACCCTCTCCCATATAAACTGTAAGTACAGCGCTCAGATCTCTTGAAAGCCCAGAAAGAAAAAGGACATACTTTCCAGTCAGGAGTATACTGCATAACATAGAATTCACAATTATAAACACACCACAATTTTCTGATGGAAATCATGCAAAAATATAATTTATCTGAATTCCTGTGTTTTAAAGGCATATACTTATAGCAGTGCCATCAACAGCATGTCTGAGTGTAAAGTCGTGTGGGTTATTTATAACTTAGCATCTTGCCTTGTTATAGGCAAAAATTTCAGCACTTCCAGATGAAAACTACCCCTGAATGAAACAATCCCTGTGTAACAGAACCTGAAGAAGTCTCAGGTGACATAAACTCTATACATCATCGTGTCAAAGTATATATATAATACACATTTTTTGTAGCTCCTTAGAGGCTAGCAGCAATTTTTAAATGCATTTAAATTTATGGGACAGGGGATGAAAAGTAATAAAGCATAAACTATATTCAGGAAAAACTGGTAAAAGAACTGTAATCATAGTAGGAAAAGCCCCACCCCCCCAAACCATAATTATCTTCTGGAGAGCAGGCCCCTTGTAGTACAGGCTTCCCGCATGAGGTGAGTGTTCTAGGAACCCATCTGTATCAGTCACCAGCTGGTGATGTTGTGAGAGGCTGCTTTTGGCTTCAGTGAATTTTTAAAAGACTTTCAACGTGTTTGCCCATTTCATGATGTGTGATTTAGGGGCGCACCTGCCCACACTGCACTGAGAGTTCAGCAGTTTTTGACCAAAAACAGCATGACCTCATGCCCCATCCTCCCTATTCACCTGTTGTCACCCTGAGTGACTTCCTTTTGTTTCCTTGGATGAAAGAAGTCCTCAAGGGGAAACATTTTGCCAGTGTGGAAGAGGTGAAATGAAAAGTGGCAGATGACTAACAGGATCAAAATCAACGAGTCCAAAACTATTTTGAGCAGTGGGAACAAAAGAATGGCTTGATAGGTGTGTTGCATCAAATGGAGAGTACTTAGAAGGTGTCTGAAGTGTCAATATGTAAGAATAAATACACAGTTTTTTAGAAATAAATTTCGGTTTCTTGGGTCCCCCTCATGTACAACTTAGTCTCACTGTGAACC
The DNA here is from genome assembly GCA_004026765.1 of Micronycteris hirsuta. Taxonomy (NCBI): domain Eukaryota; kingdom Metazoa; phylum Chordata; class Mammalia; order Chiroptera; family Phyllostomidae; genus Micronycteris; species Micronycteris hirsuta. The sequence continues at coordinate 52,099 of PVJI01011538.1, read as the reverse complement.
ATAGAATAACGTAAGCACTGCGTTGCTGTGGTACAGCTCTCTTAGGAAGTGTAGGGACTACACTATGTATATGCACGTGTGCTCCTGGGTCCTCTCTGTGCTGGGGCTTTGTAAGGGAGGTGAACGTTCATCTTCCCTTTCAAAATTAACTGTCTAACATTGAAAACTGAAGAAATAGCATATAAGAATATTAAACATCTGAGGACACAGCTAAAGTGTTACTAGGAAAATAAGAGTGATGGGTTGGGAAGAGACAAGTGGAGCATAGCTACATTTTATTATAAACTTTTGGTACTATTTTCCTCTTAAAAACATGTTTAACCTGTTTATATATTTTGGTAAAAATAAAATTTAATTGAAAATAGAATCGCTTCTGATACAGTTTCATAAAATGAATCCTATCAGCTTTGTATTACCCTGTCCTTTCTAAATTATTACTAAAATTGATCTACATTTTATTTTTGTATTATATAATGTTAGTAGGATTATGCTTCGGGGTGAAGGAATGATTAAATGAAACTAATTATTTCTCTGAAGAAAACCTAAATCCTTGATAAACCAAATGAGAATTGAGATAGAGCAGACTGTTTGAATGTTGTTGCTTAGGGCCAATACTTTTTGAAAAGAAAGCAGGATTTAAATATTTATGAATTGAGTTTATTATTATGAAAGAGAAATTATTAAAATTGTACTACCTTTATAGAATTGAGTTTTTTCTTCCTTTCTGTACTAGGCAGGAAATAAATTATTTTTATATTAATAAATCACAATACATGAAAAACTACTTACAAAATATAATTGTATCAAATGTATAGAAATACAAGAATATTGTAGCTTAATTTCCCAAGTTTGAATTTATTATATACAATAAAATAGAGATTAAAACCATAATTAATTTGGATTTCTAAATGTAGACAACATGAATTCCTTCAGATCTTCTTCCAGAAGCAGAATTGATTTTACTCTTGCATCTATATTTCAGAAAGAAAGTTATCAGAGGAAAAAAACTTGCTTGATAGACAGGGTGAAAAGCTCAGTTTCATTTTATTTGTTTTCCTTTTTTAAAAAGTTGTTTTAGTATTTTATTTATTTATTTTTAGAGTGAAGGGAAAGGAAGGAGAAAGAAAGACAGAGAAATATCAATGTTTGGTTGCCTTTCACATGCCCCCACTGGGGACCTGGCCTGCAACACAGGCACGTGTTTTGACTGGGAATCGAACCAGTGAGCCTTTGGTTCACAGGCCACTGATCCACACCAGCCAGGGCTCATTTTATTTCTTATCTTAATAATGGGAAGCTGCTACACACTGAAAAACATATGCTTCGGAAAGATCGAAATTACTACATTTTTCAGTGGTGTCCATCTTTTCTAAAGGGTGTATATCAACTAAGCAAAAAAGGAGAAAAGTAGTTGTTCTGCTTGACTTGTGGTATTATAAACCTGTGTAGCTTAAAAAGAGTCTACACCTGAGAGCTTAGAATTTAAAAACTAAGAGAAAGGTGATAGAATGCTTTTGCTAAGAAATAGTTTTAGAGGTGACACATTGTGATAGGTATCTTCCAAATTGGCCCCCAGTGATCCTTACCTCTTGGGAAATCCCCTCTACTTGAGTATACTCTGCACTTATTGACGTGCTTCTAAACAATAGAATATGGCATTAATAACGGGATGTTGCTTCCCACATTAGGTTATAAAAACTTCTCAGCCTCTGTCTTCATGCTCTCTTTCACTCTCTCTTGGATTGCTTAGTCTGAAAAGAGCAAGTTGCAAGGTTTTGAGGCAACTCTGGGCAGAGTCTCATGTGAGTGAGTTTGGAAGCAGATCTTTTGAGACCTGCCAACAGCCACGTGCGTGAGCTTGGACGTGTTCCTTCTCTAGTCAAGCCCTGAGATGACTGCAGTAATGGCTAACACCATTACGGTAGGCTCCTGAAGGACACTAAAGTCAGAAACATCCAGCTTAAGTAACTTCCAGATTTCGAACCCACTGAAAGTATAAGACAAAAAAGAAAGTTTTGGAGAAACTTCACTTTGAGATAATATGTTATGGAGAAGTTAGTAACTAACACAGAGACCGTAATTCAACCCTGACCTCAAGCTTCCTAAGTCTGAGACTCTACATTGTTAAAACTGGATAGCACCTTTATGTATCTTGTACAGTCAGTGTGTGGATGCAATGAGAGCAGTCACACTAAAAACTCAGTGTATGTAACTACATAAATGGGATATCAGAAAAGAAGTTATTATTCTTATTATCTATATAATTTTTGGCAAGACGTCTGGGAGTCATTTAGTCTGATCTTCTACCCTCGAACTGGAGTATACCCCTTCTTTTCAAAAGGTCAGTAAGCCACAACCTGTTATTTATTCTAGGCTAGTGTCAATCCTCTCTGCCTTTCTGTGGCCATCAGCTACCGCCCTTGGCCTCAGACTCATTCCCATCCAACCCCTGGACCAATTCTGATCAAAGCTGGTTGTACGTGGATTCACAGTGTCATAGTCTCCAACAAGCTGGGTTTAGAATTAGTAAAATCCCAGTTCCAAGAGAAGATTAAATTTGGGGTTTGAGGAGTAACAACTTTCAAACTGCATAATTGTCCCTATCTCTTGTCAGCTTTTTGTCTGGGCTATGATTTGTGCGACACGCCGAGATGCCAGGCCTGGTGGCTCCAGCTGAAGTTCGACCCCTAGACCCGTCATGCTTTCCCCTTATTCTTGACACCCACGTGGTTCCTGAACTTCTATTTTTTTTCTCTTATTCAGATGCAACTGAGCTTGCAGGTGGCTTAATTTTGATATCTCCAGGTTGCAGGGGAGCTCTTTCATCATTTCCTCAGCGTAAGAAGTAGTTCCAGAACTGTCAGTGTCTCTTCCTCTTTCTCCCCCATTTATCCCAGTTGTCGACACTGATCTCGCTAAACTGTAACGCTATCTTTACCGTGAGGTTGAAAACACTACAAAAAGCATTAATTCACTAAAGTTGTATATGTGAGAAAGCATTCAGAGAAAACATTGGCCAGTAATTAGGATAAAGTATACCTTTCTGATAAAAGTGAATTCATATCTCCAAAGATTGATTTCATTTAAGGACCTTTTATCTCTCTCTCTCTCACACACACACACAAAATGTACTGAGTAAAACCAATTTCTAAAAACTTTAACTCAAACTTGTGCACTAAAGAAAGTATATTACCAAAAATGATAACGTATTTATCATCATATTTATAGAATGCTGTGGGATTGATATAAAGTATCTTCTTTGTAAGAAACATCTTGACCTTTGGGAAATGAAAGATTTTTCTCTCCCAATTTAATTAAGAATGAAAGGTTGACTTTATAATTTTCTGAGAATGGTAGACCCAAGGCTGTATCCAGCAGATTGGGAGACAAGGTAGTGGTAATGTGTCGTTGCCAATAGAAAGTATATCAGGACAATTTTGTGATAAAAAATTATTATACAAAAATTACACTCATTCTGCTCATACTTTGAAGGAAGTTAATCATCCCTGAAGGAATGATGAACTTACAAAGTATGACTGATTTGTTTAGATAAATATCTTCACTCAAGAGACGTAGCTCATTTTAGTAATGATGCATCAGTCTGCAGTGATAGATTCTACCCTCATCTCATTTTTTCCAACCAGAATGGTGTTATAAATTACACAAAGTGACAATGAGGTAGGATGGATGCTAATGTTTAAATCCTGGTGTACATGTCTCTGTTATAATGCCATGCTAATGGATTTCACTTTCAAATCTAATTGGTAAGGTCTCTAAATAGTATTCTGATGAATCGTCACTCGAAAGTAAACTTAAAAGTTAATTTAACTACTAATATTTGAACTGTTTATGAGTTATATAATTACTTCAATATTTGTATTTGATGATGTTCACCCCCTCTTAAAATTATTTCCCTTTTATTTTCTATACTATACATTTCATCTTTGTTGTTTCTTCAAAATCATCACTCAGACATTATGCTCAATAAACACAATATAACACAATTACCTAAAAAGGATTTTTTCCCCATGAGATACACGAAGAGCAGGAGAGGAGAGACTGAGGACGCACACCAGGAGCAGAAATATTTCTATACCTACACCCTATAGGTTACCAAGACTTTGCTCAAATATCATTTAAATATTTCTAAATCCTATTAAATGTGTATTGATCTTCTTATGAAGTATGTCAATAACAGAGACAATAAACTGCAGTGCAGCTTTTCCAAACCTATGGGGAAAAAGTGTTCTGTGATGAAAAATATTCAGAAAATTCTGTATAAGTATCTTTTTGTTAAATATCATAATTCACATTAGCACATTATATAATCTATGAAGGACTTTATTAAGACCCCCCTCTTTTTTTTTCCTACTGTACATACGTCATCTCAAAAATTTGTTCAGGGAAGACTAAAACTTTTTAGTAGGAAATGTTATCGTCATTTTACAGATAAGAAACTTGAGATAAATAATAACAGGTTCATTCCAAGCAGCTTATAATCACCTGACTTATCATTTAGTTCTCCTTTTTTCATACAAAACTGTCCCCCCAAATTAACTCAAAGATATGTAAAGTTCGTTTCATGCTTTTTAAAAAAAATCGTAAATGTCAAGCTATTTCTGGAAAAAAACCCAACAAACCCTAAATGCTAAGCTTAAACTATAATTAGTATTGCCACTGATAGCTGTGCAACTGAATTTCTGGGGTAAAGAAGTCATGATTAAAGAAGTCTGCCAGGTGAGCCTGTGGAATGCAGCCCCATCCACCTGCTCTTCAAATCCAAAATTAGGTGGGGAAAAGGATTGAGCTGGTATCACATTGAGACAGTTCCCATTTCACGGAAAAGTACTCTTTGGGGATCGAACACAGGCAGCGGGTTACAGTTAAAAGAGCCCTAGGAATCTCAGGGCCTGGAATCTAGCTGTAGCTGCATGACCTGCACTCTGTGCAGATTTGAGTTGGTTATCCTCTTGGAACTTCAGTTCCTGCATCTGTACGATGGGGCTAACCCATCTTGCCCAGCTTTCTTCTTAGAATCAAATGAATTGCACATTTTTAACTAGTTAAACATTAAGTACAGTAAAAGAATATTAGAAAGAACAAATATTTAAAAATATTTATTGGTGTGGATTAAGAAGATTAATTCCAATATCATGGATTTTATTTATAAAAACAGTCTGTCTGGATAAAAGTCCAGCCATTGTTAATATAATGAAAATGGTTTGCCTGACATTAATGTAACCTGGTAGCCAAGGAGAATGGACTGGAATATACATCTATGAACAATGACGGCTTCACTATACAAGTGTGTAGGTGTGGTAGACACCATTGAACGAGCATGTGTACTGTGTGACTGTCACATTCAAAATGACTGAGTGGGTAGAACAATGAATCTGCATTGAATTCTGTGTTAAGCTTGAACATTCCTCTGCAGAACTTATTCTGATGACTCAGAAGGCTGCAGCTATGGACAATTGGTGATTGGCAGCTTCATCACGACAACACACCAGCTCACACATCATGTCCCATGCCGAGTTTTTTGTGAAACATCTAATCATCCAGGTGACTCAGACCCGCTATATCCCAGATTTGGCGCCCTGTAACTTCTGGCTTTTCCCAAAACTAAAATCACCTTTGAAAGAGAAGAGATTTCAGACCATCAGGGAGGTTCGGGAAAATATGATGGGACAGCTGATGATGATTGGGAGAACTGTGTGAGGTCTCAAGTTGCCTACTTTGAAGAGGATTGAAGTGTCATTGTTCTATGTACAATGTGTCTTGTATCTTGTATCTTGAAAATGTCTCTATTTTTCATACTACGTGACTAGATACCTTCTGAACGGTCCTCGTATACTATAGCAGATATTTTACCATATAAGATAGACATACACTATGGTAACAAGCCATTATAGTGACTCTCTACTGAATTAAATTGATTCATATGATTTTTAGCATTAGTCACTTGTTAGAGAGAGAATACAACCCCTTTTATTTACAGATGAGCAAAATGACATATAAAAGGGTCTCTCTCCTGGTCAGAATTAAACAATAAGTAATTGACAAAGGTCCCCTGAATGACAGCTGAGCTTCCTTTTATACACTATGTATGCTTCATGTAAAGTGATTTCTTTTTTAAAAATGTTTATTTATTTATTTTTATTGTTGTTCAAGTATAGTTGTCTCCATTTTCACTCCACCATGCCCCCCTGCCACCCCGATCCCCACCTCCCATCCTCAAGCCTACCCCCTTTGGCTTTGTCCACGTGTCCTTTATACATGTTCCTTGATGTATAAGGGCCCTTCTTCTAAGAGAAATCAAGGGTCCTTCCCCATTGACTTCTAAGTGGTAGTATTTAAAAAGTTTACTTGTATTTGGGATCTCTATATTGATTTATTTCAAGCATTTTGAGATAGGGAAAGAAACATGATATGAATTGTGATATTTCTTGGTCAGTACTATTTGAGAAGTATCAGTGAAGTTTTTGACCATTTGGCATGTGACATGTTTACTTTGTCTGTGAAGTTATGGAAATCCAAACTAGTATGTGACAGGACATATTCATGTCCAAAGGAAATAATTTAAACAACATGTGAGCAAAAGGAGGAATGTTCTTTAGTTTTATGAAAAACACTTCTTTATATTTGACTATTAAAAATCAGGGCATGCTATTTGAGAATAGAGAAAACCTGCCAGCACCCTCAAATGAGAAAATTATTGTGTATCCTCACTGTGAATCATGTCTGTAAAACAGGAGGCTTTTCCATGTTGTAGCATATGCGAACTTTGAAGACATTATGTTAAGCGGAATGAACCTGTCACAAAAGGACAAATACGGTATGATTCGACTTATATGATGTACTTAGAGTAGTCAAGTTCATAGAGACAGAAAGTTCCCAGGAGGTGGAGGAAGGGAGAAATGTATTCCTGTTTAATGTGTATAATTTCACTACTGGAAGATGAAAAAGTGTTCTGGAGATGGATTACGGTGATGGTTGCACAAGTGTGAATGTATTTAATACCACTAAAGTGTAAACATTAAAAATGGTTAAAATGGTAAATTTTATGTTATGCATATTTTACCAGAATTTATAGAAAGTAACTTTTAATAAGAAATTAGCCCCGTCTGAACTCCTACCCTTTGCAATAGCGTGGATGGAACTGGAGAGCATTATGCTAAGTGAAGTAAGCCAGGCGGTGAAAGACAAATACCATATGATCTCATCTATAATTGGAACCTAATCAAGAAAATAAACAAGTGAGCAAAACAGAGCCAAGGACATAGAAATAAAGAACAAACTGACAGTAACCAGAGGGGAGGGGAGAGAGAGATAATGTCGGAATGAAGGGAAGGATCATCAAAGAACACGTATAAAAGACCCAGGACAAAGACAATGGGGTGGGGGTGGGCAGGGGAGGGGACAGTAATGGGGGGGAAATGGGGGCAACTGTAATTGAAAAGCAATAAAAAAAATGAAGTTAGTCCCTTCTGACATGGCAAATCGCATCTGTACATCCTTCTTTATGCCTCTGGGAAGAATGTTCTGACAGAAGGGTCTCTGGAAGATATAATTATGACTCTTCAGATAATAAACTTTTTCATTTTTTAAAAAAGGGAATCAGTGATCTCATTTTCTTTTTAAGTGAGTATCTTTTGTTTTCCCTTACTAAGATTAGGAAATGTCAAATTGAATGCTTCTTGAAGTTATAGAAATATCCTCCCCACAAGAAATTTTATGGCTAAGAATCCATAAAGCAATATATAATTATTACTTTTTGTTAAAGAATATAAAATGATGCTGAACTAATTTTCTTATTTATATCTATTTCTTAGAATTCATACATTCCTTCATTTCACAAATATTTATTGAGGCATTCCAGATATTCCTCCAGTCTTCAAGAATACATTAGTGAAGACTGGAACAGCCCTGGCTGGTGTAGCTCAGTGGATTGAGAGCAGGCTGTGAAGCAAAGGGTTGCCAGTTCAATTCCCAGTCAGGGCACATGCCTGGGTTGCAGGCCAGGTCCCCAGTGAGGACTACATGAGAGGCAACCACACATTGATGTTTCTCTCCCTCTCTTTCTCCTTCCCTTCCCCTCTCTCTAAAAATAAATAAATAAAATCTTTAAAAAAATGAATACATCAGCAAACAAACCAAATTCTTTTCCTTCAGAGCTCATGTTCTCCCAAATATGCCATTTTTTGACTTACCAAAAGAACCAGTTGATTGATTTGTGAATGATTAAATAGATGAGTGTCCTCTGATCTTTTATTTAAAAGTTGCCCTAAAACAATGGCTTTTGTAAACATTTCATATAATATGGTTGTAAAACTCTCTACACCTGAACTGTAAATTATGACTGTCCAAGTACCAGTGAAACTTTAGTGACATATACAGAGGTTGTATCCTTGGAGACACAACAGTTAAGTACTAAGAAGTAACCCAGATATAGAATTTTTCTATATTTCTATACCTACATCTACATCTATATTTATATCTAGATAGAGATGAGATCAGATATAGTTAAAGGTAAAAGTGTATAGATAGAGCTATCAGTGATCTTCCCAGAAAAATTAATAAAACTAACAATCTATTTTATTCAGTAGGCTTTAACTTGACCTCCAGTACAAAGCATCAGTCAAAGCACTGTGATGGTTTAGTTAAATGAAGGCTGCTCTGACCTTAAAAAATGTAAAATCTAGTAGATGGGATCAAGTTAATAAGTGAAGGGCAGGGGTAAAGTATAATATAATAAATGCTATATAAATTCTTGAGTTACGATGAGTCCAGAAATAATTGATTGTGGTTCAAGGGATTGGTAAAGGCTTAATAATTGAGCAGCTATTTATTGAGCTTCAAATACCCAAACACTTCAACTTAGCACAATTTTATTTGATCTTTAGCTGAAGGATCTAAAGTCCTTCAAAGAACTTAACTCTAATTAAATATACCCAAATCCAGATTCAGATTCTTTCTCTGGGCCTTGATGTTGAAAGTGAAAGTTCAGTTGAAGGTAACTCTCAGTTCACCTTCTGAAGTCAGTACAAAAAGAGATGAGATTTTCTCTAATGGTTAGTGATGTCTCTGTCAGCCTCTGAGATATTTAAAGGCTGTAGACAATTATATAGTCCCATGTTTTTTGTTTTATTTTTTTTACATGAATATGAGTGATTTAAAAAAAATGAGTAGGATAAGTTTAAGAAGGATTTGAAGAAAGGAAAATACATAGCTACACCTGAAATGATCATTTTTCATGTATTTTTCCTCAGTGTATTATGAAAGGAGAGTGGAGAGGGGTGCTTACCTCTGTCCACTCCTGAGTGGAGTGGTGACCAGCCGAGCTCGGTGACCCATCCACGTGTGGAGGATCGTCAAGCTAGTTGTCCACAGTTCCAGCTGCCTGAGTGAGTGCAAATAAAAATGACATACATCTACTGAGTCATCACTATTTTCTGCCATTTCCTCTTTTATTTTTCCTGGGGGAGGTGTCTTTTTTTAGGCTTATCTTGTCTGATGTTTTCACATGATTATATTGAGGTTACGTATTTTTGGTAATAATATCAGAGAAAAGGTGTGTCCTTCTCTTTATATCACATGGGGGCGCACCTGTTAGATGTCGGAGCTGGGGAGGTTCATTTGGATTGCTTGTTTGATGCGGTGTATGCCACCTTTGTACCCGGAAAGTCATTGTTTTTGCACTCTGTATTGATGAGTATCTTGGGGAAGATGCTTTGACAGTAGACAGATATACTATATCCTATTTCTCACAAAAGTTTGCATAATGTTAGCATGAAATTTTTCACCAGAAATCATGACTGTAAAGTCTTTATAGATTTTTATCTTTTCTTCATTTTCTTATACATTTATTAATTGGGTTTATTTTATAAGGAAGAAGTGTCTGTTCTCTCACATTTATCTATTTATTCAATTACTAATTCATTTTCATTGGATGCATGGATATCCACATTAGTCTATGGGTTACAATCTAACGCTATCATTATTTATTTTGTTCTCAAGCTTTCCCGGTTGTTCACTGGCGCTTCTTCACATAGTTTTCTGCCTTCACATCTTTTTATGAGCAAGCACTTCCTTACTTTTGAAACCACAAGATGATCTGGACTATTTTGTATTTTTCATACACTTCTCATAACTTTCACTGGAGAAACTTACTTAAACACTGAGGTTTGAAACCTTGATGTCTCATCACTCCTGGGGTGTTATTGTTTGTAGGTCCTTTTCAGCAAACTAGGCTTAAATTAAGCACACTTGTATAAAAGAAAATTTATATTTAATTTTATATTTAAATGTTTGTATATATACTAAAAGCCGTGAGTTCATAATGATACTTCCATTTCCAGTTCAACACCACAGGCTTCATTCTAGTCTCTCCCTTTCAAGTATTTGCCACGTTCCCCTCTAACACTGATAAAACAGGCTCTCATTATTTCCAATACATTTTTTAGCCCTATTATATACATAAATTAATTTTAGAATTTCTAACCCATATAAATTACAGAACTAAATTTACTAATTTGAGTACATTATTTGCTGACTGTTCTTTCTGTCTTTAAGCATTGCAATATCCATTCAAAGAACTGTTCTCCAAAGTCACTAAAGTTAGTTTCTTTCTTTCCTACCCTACCTTGCAGTTATGTTACTCTTTTGTGACACATTTAGGTTCACACATCACACATAGTTCATACTCGATTCTGAGTTCCTTTGACGTGTACAGTAGAATTCACTCTTTGTGGTGTACAGCTCAGGTTTGGACATGCATGGGGCCATGTACACGCCAACATAGTCCTACTGCATTGAAGTCCCCCAGTATTCTCTTTATCAACCGTTCCCTTTTCCCCAATCTCTGACAACCACTGATGTGTTTTGTCTTTCTATAGTTTTGCCTTTTTCAGAAACATTCAGTATGCTCACCAGTGGTTCTCAACAGGAGAAAAATCTGTTTCCTACGGACGATTAGCAATGTCTGGAGACTTTTTTGTTCATTAAGACTAGAGTGTTACTCTCCTTTTGGATAGAAGTCGGGGATGCTGCTGAGAAGCCTGTAATGCACAAAGAATTACTCAGCCCGACAAGTTGGTAGTTCCCAAATTGAGAAACACTAACGTAGATGTTTGGATCTGTTTCTTTCACTTAGCAAAATGTGTTTGGGATTCACTGATGTTGTGTGAATCAATAGTTTGTTCCTTTTCATGCTGATTAGTATTACATTGTAAGCTACGTCTCACATAGGCTGTTTATCCATTCACGTGGCAAAGACATCCTTGTTCTTACCAGGTTTGGGCAGTTATGGTAAAGCTGTTGGAAACATTTACATGTAGGTTTTGTGTAGACATACATTTTATTTCTCTGTTCAGGAATATTATTTTTATGTTTCTTTCAGTCTGTGTCTTGTTTTTTTCATTATCATACCACTTTCTTTAGTGGAGCAAAATACTTCAATTTTTATAAAGTCCAATTTTATGAACTGGACTTTTGTTGTTGTATCTAAATATTTTTGACGTAAACAAAGCTTACACAGGTTTTTCTTGTGTTTTTATCTACAAGTTTTACAGTTTTATTTATTTACGTTTGGCCAATGACCCATTCTGGGGCAACATATTGTAAGGTTTGAGGCATAGGTTTAGGTTTATTTTTGTGCATAAGACATCCAATTGTTCAAGCTCTAGTTGCTGAAAAAACTATCCCTTTTCTATTGAAACAGCTTTCTCAAAATATCAGTTGATGTTTATCATCCCACAATAAAGTGGTTGAAAATCATTTGATTGTGTTTGTGTAGGTCCACTCTGGGCTCTCTATTCTATTACATTCAGCTATATGTCTATCTTTTAGCCAATAACATGATGTATTGATTATTATAACTTTATAGAAAGTCTTGACATTTAGAAGTGAGTCAGCTAACATTTTAATTGTTTTCAGAAGCTAATTTGTTCATTTTAATTTCTTTGTCTTTCTATGTAAAATTTAGAAATCCTTGTTGACATATATTTAAAAGAAAGAGCTCCATTGTTATTTTGATTGATACTACATTTAATTTAAACTTAACTGGTGGATAATTGAATTCTTAACAATATTGAGTTGTCTAATCAATGAATACATTATATTTTTCAATTAATTTTGGTTTTCTTTGGTTTATTTTAATTAATATATAATTTAGGCACACAGAAACCTATATGTATTTCCTTAAATATATACCTAAGTATTTCATTTATTTTGTTCCATTGAAAACAGTAGTGATTTTGTTTTTCAATAACTATTATTTACTTCTCGTCGAGGTGCTGGTGTAGGCAGAATGGCTTGCCTCTCACAACCACATCAAAATTACAATTAAAATATACAGCCATCAGAAACTGAGTTGAAAAGAAGTCTGACAATTACAAAATTAAAGAAACCACATCCACCAAAATTGGTAGAAGGGGCACACACATGGAAAGGGCCAGTCTGTCACCCATGTGTGCTGGATAAACATTTGGGAGGGATATCTCAGGAGCGAGGAGTCCCAGCCCCACACCAGGCCATTAGCCCAGGGTTCCAGTGCCAGGAAGATAAGTCCCCACAACTTCTGATGGCAAAAACCAGCGGGGATTGAGTTGGTGGAAGAGACTTCTGGAGTCCCAGGCAGTTCCTCTTAAAGAAAACACATGGACTTACCTCTCAGACTCACTGCCTCTGAGCCCCAGCTCTGGGGTGGCAGCTTAAAAGGCACCGGTGGTGTGCCAGGAGAAACTAAAATGTATGGTATCAAAGTGAACAGAGCCCATTATCCCTTTTCTAAACCCTCCCCCCACAGAGCTTGCAAGTTCCTGCCATATCTGATATTCCATCAAACTGACTAACGCTGTTTGACCCACATTGCAGATCCCTAGAGATTCCACCCCATCCAATTTATGGGCCCACCCTAGCTATTCTTCCACATGAATGGCTGGTCTTAGCTCATGGTCCACAACTTCCTAAATCCTATCAAAGAAGCAGCAGCTGGACTCAGTGAGCCCCAGGCCCAGCACTAGCACCAGCCAGCCTAGATTCACAGCTTGGCTTCACCTTGGAATCTCCAAGCCCAGCACAAGTAGCAGACATTTCAGTTGCTTTATGGCTCAGGCAGGGTGGTCCCAGGAAAAACACAGGCGGGGGTTGATCTTGGCCTGTACCACCCAGGAAACCCCAGGGCCAGCACACCCAGTGGACAGCTACAGACCACATTGGAGTACCACCCTGCCCTGCACAGCTGATCCTCCATGGAGGGTGGAGGTTGGTGGTAAGTGGTCACAGTCAATCCTTGCAGCTGACTGGCCTTGGTAAATCCTTCCCACTGATCTAGAAAACTTCCTTCTTTTTTAATACAAGCATTTCACGTCAGATGTCCCTCTAAGCACTGCTTTACCAACATACCACAAATGTTGATTTGTTCCATTTCCTTCAGCAAAAAATATTTTTAGTGCCCTTTGAGACCTATTTCTTGATCCCATATCATTTGGTAGTGTACTGTTTATATTTTTAGTATTAATTTCCAAAAATTTTGTGGCCTTTCCATATATCTTTCTGTTATTGTTTTCTGGTTTAATTATATTATGATCCAAGAACACATTCTGTATGATTTCTATTCCTTTAAATTTGTTAAGGTATGTTTTATGGTCCAGATAGACAGAATATTATGACTATTCCACGTGTACTTGCAATAAAATGTGTACTTTGTTATTGGGAGGACTGTTTTAGCAAAGTAAATGGGGTCCAGTTTTTTGGTTGTATTCTTCAGGTGTTCTATAAACTTACTGAATTTCTGCCTACTTGTTCTATTAATTACTAATGAAGGACTATTAAATCTCCCACTTCAAGTGTGGGATTGTTGATTTCTTTTTTCTTTCTATCAATATTTACGTGTGTTTGAAGCTTGGTTTACATTTTTGTCTTCTTAGAGAACGGAGCATTTTTTCAATGCCTCTGCCTCTTTTCATCCTTAATGGCATTCCTGTTCAGACATCTATTCTAACCGAGGTTAATACAGCCTCTCCAGTGTTCTGTTTAGCATGGAGATTTGGCCCCTGCCACCACAGTTACCTTTTCCCTTCTCATTTCTGTATCAGGTGCAAGTGTTCTCAGGACTCTCCCAATCTATCCTGTAAGCACATGGTGAAAAGATACTAGTGGTATGAATGTTTTCTCTACCTGTCGTCGCCATGCTCACTTGCCTGTCTTCATGCTACCTTTTTTCCCCTTTACTATTCTTACTGAGTTCTTTTTATTTTTGTCTGATGTCTGCTCAGGCTTAGCAAGGGTTCACAGGCTGCCTCTGCCTGCAGGCACCTGTGCCTCCTCAGATGCTGTGTTAGCTCGTTGTCCTGTGACCTGCTCTCTCTGGTGATTTTATAGATTTTGAGTTTTTGTGTGTTCTTCCTGTTGTAAGGTTGTGAAAAACATTCTTTTTGGCATTTAAATCACTGAGCGGAAACTGGAAAGCTCTTTAAGTTGAAAAATCCTACTGACTATGTTGCTTAATGTCTAGAATACTTTTCTTATCTATTTAGCTATTTTAAACATTATGCGATATTTGAAATATTTTATTACAGTGATTCTAATCATCTCCTATCTGTTGGCCTCTCTTTCACGGTAGTCTGTCATCGGTATGATCTGTAATTTTGAATATGAGCTTATCTTCAGGTTGTTTTCCCTTTTTTTTCTTTATTCTCATGTCTGAACTCAACTTCAAGTTTTTCTCATTTCTTCCCTTTTTCTTTATTTTTACATCTTTATGCTAGGTTGCAGAAATGACATACAGAGCAATTTTCTGCTTGCCTCTGAGGGAACTCTGAAGAGAGTGTATATTTAGACACTAGCCTGGGATTTTTATTACTCATAAGTGAGTTTTGCTTCTTCTTCTTTTTTTTTTAATTTACAACCCTTACTGCTTCCATCAGCTTCCTTCGTTTGCCTCTGCCACTTAACAATTTTTCTAGGCCAGTTTCACTGCTATAAATCTTCCGCAGCTTCCAGTTTTAAAAGGGTTCAGGCATCTTCTGCCCATAGTTCCTAGACTGCAATTCATTTCTCAGCTCTCAAGCTCTGGCCTTAGGTTCCACTGAATGATTGGACACTAGCGTTGTCCACCACGAGCTTAAAGCTTCCATGCAGGCTTGCTGGGAATGGCACCAGGCCCAGGGTGTGAGCCTTCCTTCGCAAATTCAGCCGACTGAGGTTTCTGATCAACTGTAATAATGACTTTCCAGGAAAGTCATTTCACAAGAGGAACATGGTTACTGGTGCTATTGATGGCAGTATCACAATCATTAGATTTCATCTGTTAATTGGGAAATTAATGGATGCTGCACATAATCAGTATGAGGGAAAATGTCCATTATGAGCACTGTGATGAAGGGTGACTGCTTTATTCCAGAGAGAATGCAAGCTGAGGTTTTTTGTAGTGTGTCCAGCATTTGTAAATGTTTATATTAGATGAGGCAGACCTTGTCATGTTAGCTTAGTCTCCTGTATAAATGAGTAATGTGAGAACCCACAGATCATCTATGATCAATTTAGTATTTTCCAGGGGTCAATGCCAAAATCATTGGTCGGAATACTTTTAAAAATAGACCTTTTAAAATAGGGACAGAAGTGGCTGGAGAGCTTGGGCTCTGAAATCAAGTTGTGTGGGCTTGAATCTCATGTCTATCGCTCAAAAGTTTTGTGAACTTGAATGATTTAAAACATTTTGTGCCAGTTTTCCTCCTCTATGGTGAAGATTAAATGAAAAATATATGTAAAGTAGCAATTAATATTGACTCTTACTTCAACCACCTCCAGTCTCATTTGGCCTTTCATTTTCTCCCTCTTCACATAAACATATATGTGCATGTATGTGTCTGTTTATATGTATATATATTCATACATACTTATATAACAATATATTTTATATTATATGTTATTGTATTTATTTATATATGTTCTAGTCTTCACTAATAAATAATATTCTATGAATATGCCATAATTTATACATTATTTCATCAATTGATGGAAATATCATTTTTGCTTTTTTAATAATTACACAGAATTCTACAATACACAGTCTTTTGTTCAAATGCCTTATTTATGTTTATCAGTGCTATTGAAAGAAAGGAAAATAAAATGATTTCTAATGAGAGAAAAACCTGTATCATCTCTATAAATCATCTCTGTATTGACTATCACAAATTAAATTGCTACACATTGTAGGTAGAAAAGTGTGACCTCTTTTCTTCCAAGTCTTCAGAAATATATTAAAAAGTTTCACACATCATAACCTACTTTGAAAAATGAAAGTAACTCTACCAGACCACTTGTAGATAAGGTGGACTTATCACTTTTACTTGTGCTTCTAGGTGAGTTATTTAATTCATCAAGACATATTGAATATCTACTGTCTGATTTTACTGATAGCAAAAAAGAATATAGCACATGTGTCCTTAAGAAGTACAGATAATTTAATTATAGAATGTGTTACATAATACCAGAATGCAGAGAAAGAAGAACTTCAGATAAAATAGTTACAGAAATGTTTGTTGAGAAAGTGGTTTGATTATACCTAGATATTTGGGTAAAAGAACCAGAGATGGAGTTGCCCAATATATGTGGGGACATTGAAAACTTATATCTGTAGATTGCAAGGTAGATTGTGCATAGAAAAATTCAGAGCATAATTTTTATGAAGTGGGGTGCAAAGCTAAAAATCCAGGCTTTAATTTTTACTGATTGGGAATGTCTGGGAGAAAAAAATATTTGAATAAAATGGTATGATGTAATTAGTGTTATAGGAATGAACTTGATAGATTATGATGGTTTTTGATCATGGATATGTTTCTATACAAGATTTTGTACTGTTTTTAGGTTTAATTTCAGTTGAGGTTAAACATGCATGTTACATTGTAGACATATACATGGTAAACATGTATATTAATTATATTTCAAATCAACTAATACTCTAGAATTTGGTAATGCTGATTTTGCTAGTTTAGATAATCTTAATGAAACACTTGGGATGAATTTATAAAATTTTCCAACTATTTAGGTATTATCATAGCATTCTAAACATGGTTTTTACCTACTATCAGAATCGTAATAGTGAACAATACTGGCAGGCTATTAAAAGAGTCTAAATATATGAATTGATAAAATTGGTACAAGTGAAGTTTGTTTTTTTTTTTTTTTTTGCTGACATTTACATTTTTAAACTCGTCAGGAAGATCTTAATTATAATTCCTCTTGAGAATCCCATGAGTTTTCTAAAGTCTGAGTTTTGCTCAAGTGCATTTAGATGTCAAGAACACAAATGATTCATAAAAATATTTTCTTCCCATATTGATGGCTTGTAAAAGTTTAAAGAAATAAACTTTGGCATATGCTTAACAGCACAATATGAGATTTTAAAAAATCATTTAAAATATCTATTGCTCTTGCTTTTTCCATAAAGCCTGCAGAATGGAAGAGTTGTTGATTTGCCTCTACCTTTCGTGTACGTAACTAGCAAATGCTAGATAAACTCGATGTGCATTCCAATGTTTACAAGAGTTAGGAGTGCACTGCCCAACTAGCTCAGCTGGTTGGAGCATCCTCCCGTACACCAAAAGGTTGCAAATTCCATCCCCGGCTAGGGGTGTATGGGAGGCTACCGATCTATGTTTCTCTATCACATTGATGTTTCTTTCAGTCTCTCTCTCTCTGTCTGTCTCTGTTTTTCTCTTCCTCTCTCTCTCTTCTACTCTCTCTCTTCAATAAATATATCCTCAGGTGAGGATTAATAAACAAAAAGTAAAATATAAAAGCAGGGAAGTCACATTACCAGTATTCTGTATTTCTAGCACTTAAACAGAAACATATTATATATATATTTTTATATATATTTCTGCTTAAAAATATATATGCTATTTCTATATACACCTATAATAAAATAGAGCATTCTCACAAGGTAACCAACTCAGTTTTAAAGCTTTAAGTCTCATGTCTCAGAAACTATTTTATGCCCAGGCCAAGTGGGATAATTAGTTTTTCTAGAGTTGTTGACCAAAAATCAAAAAATAGGTGAAACAAAGTTTAGGTGTGAAAACAGAACATAAATTTAATTTTTTTCTCTTATAACTCTTAGACAGAAAACACTCTGTCAATGTTATTTAGTTGGAAGGGTGGATGTTGCCACCAATTAAAAGAACACAATAGCCCTGGCTGGTGTAGCTCAGTAGATTGAGCGCGGGCTGGGAACCAGAGGGTCCCTGTTGGATTCCCCATCAGGGCACATGCCTGGGTTGTGGGCCGGGTCCCCAGTGAGGGCCATGTGAGAGGCAACCATACATTGCTGTTTCTCTCCCTCTCTGTCTCCCTCCCTTCCCCTCTCTCTAAAATAAATAAATAAATAAATAAATAAATAAAATCTTAAAAAATACGTGTATATTAAAAAAAGTAATAATAAAAGAACACAATAGAATGGGCAGTTAAAGTGACCTTGAATTTCCATTGTAATAAAATATTTCAATAGGTTCTCAAAGTAACTTTTGTTTTTCCTATCCATGCCATGCCTAGCAATAAGTGATTATAGAACAATTTTTGATGGATGGAAATTTGAGTTATTATAAGAATTAGCCTAACTTTAAAGTGGACATCAAGGCCACTAGCAAACAAGCATACTTTTCCACAAAAATAACATCAGAGGAACAAGATTTTCAAGGAAAGACTATATTGCTAGACAATTTTCTCATGTTTTTATGAACAATATTTGGGATGTAAGAAGTCAAATAATAAACTTCTCCTTATTTCTCTCACTTTTTACAAGACAATCAATAAAACAGAAGAATATATATATGTATATATGTGTTTATGTATGTATGTGTGTGTGTGTGTGTGTATTCCAATAGATACCCTAAGGAAAGACTTACAACTTTATGAAAGACTTGTGAAAAAGATTTCCTAAAAGATTCTTCTGACTTAATTTAGGTGAAGAAATTTTCTAAAAATGTTTTTGTATCAAAATGTAGGAAGTATTTTTCTTATTTCTAGTCATCTAAGATAATTTACAGAATTGTTTTAAATCTTGAAAGATGTGTTTTAAATCTGATGAGAGTTAGCTCACTATTTCAATTAAGTACAGATTTTATACAGGGGTTTAATCTATAACACAGTTACCAAAAACAGCTTGAAAATAATATTATTCAAGTCAAAATTAGAAGGACCTTAAGGAAAATAAGCAATTTTTCTCCCATACTAAAATAGAACAAAAATATATCATTTATTTCCTGAAGTTGCATTCTTTTCTCAATTAAGCCATATACAGATTAAGCCATGAGGCTAGGCTTTAACCTTTGATTCATTTACACATCATTTTAAATGACTTGTAGATTTTTTATCTTGCTCCATTTCTACTACCACTGATTTACCACCAGTGAGATATTTGCTCAGATGTCACTACAACAGATTTCCTGTTTCTTACTCTTTTTCTAGTTTCTACCACACTAAATGGCAAGCCTAATCTCTTCAAAATTTATCATGCAATGTCTGGAAAAAGTATTGTGAATCTTTTTTTCCTTACTTACAAACTAAGATTGTTACTAACCTCCATTTTAATTGTCATTGCCCTTTAGCACAAAATCTCCAATCAAGAAACATTAGTTCCAACATACCACCTAATTCTCTTGTTTTCATTCCCTTTACTTCCAAACTTCTATTTTATTCCGGTCAACAACATACATTAATGTACTGATCAAATTTTAAGATATTCTCTTCATCTATATTTACCCTTATATATAAATCTTTTCATTTAAAATTTGTAATTAGATTCAAAGAGACCTGATTATTATTCTCCAATTGTTTGATGTGTGAAATCTGGTCCCCCCAAAAGCATTTATATACTTTAAACACAAAAGCTAGATCTTATATTTTTTGTCACTATTTGCATACCTAGAACACTGCTGGACATATCTTCAAGTCCATGCTATACCTATTGATTTATTGACTGAAATATCAAGCTGTTTCTAATCACAGTAAGAGTATTAAGTTGAGAGGAAACATAACTTTTCTGCTAGAGCTACTAAAATGAACTGAAGCACAAGATTTAAAGCTAAGACAAGATGCTAAATGCTCACATTTATGAGTCATCACTGAAGAGCATTAGAGTGAATGTTGTCTGTTTCCTGGATTTTCATGTGTTGCATTTCTTTCTCTGACTTCAGAAAAAGTTAAAGATGTGTCTTCAAAGTTTACGATGGCAGATCATAGTTTTTAAAAATATAGCTATAAAGAGCCTGGCTGGTGTAGCTCAGTGAATTGAGCGTGGGCTGGGAACCAGAGGGTCCCGGTTCAATTCCCAGTCGGGGCACATGCCTGGGTTGCAGGCCAGGTCCCCAATGAGGGCCATGTGAGAGGCAACCATGCATTGCTCTTTCTCCCTCCCTTCTCCTCTCTCTGAAAATAAATAAATAAAATCTTTAAAAATATAGCTATAAAGAGTTTTAGGAATCAAATCGGTGAAAGTGTAACATGGTACTTGGAATTCTCATAAAAAAAGATGAAATTGTGTATATAATTTTAAAAGCTATGTCAAAAAATATTTTTAAATATAAAAAATGAAAAGACAAAAAAATTGAAAAAATTACATTTACTACCCATAAAATATGTGCAGTACTCTTTAAATTAATTAAGAAAATATAAAATAATTCAATGAAATTTTGGGAAAAGAAATTATAGTGGCATTTTATTAAAATGAAAAAATATATTATTATAGGGAAAATATGAAAATAAGCCATGAAAAGAATATATTTGTGGTGATATGGAAAACATACCTTTGATTATGTATTTATTTCTTTATACTTATAAATAAAATTAATTTTTTAATTTATTGATTTTAGAAAGAGAGAGAGACACTAATTTACTCTTCTGTTTACTGATGTATTTATTGGTTGATTCTTGTACGTGCCCTGACTAGGAACGAACCTGTAACTTGGCATATTGGATAATACTCTAATCAATCAAGTTACTAAGTCAGGTTTGGTTTTCTTTGTTTTTATTTTTATTTTATTTATTGCTGTTCAATTACAGTTGTCCCAGTTTTTCCCCCATTGCTCTCCCCTGTCCTGCCCACACCCCAATGCCTGCTCCCTCAGTCAGTCCTCACTCTGCTGCTCATTACCATGGGTCCTTTATACCTGTTCCTTGACTAGACCCTTCCCTTCCTTTCCTCCATTTTCCCTCTTCCCTCTCCCCTCTGGTCATTGTCAGTTTGTTCCTTGTTTCCATGTCTCTGGTTCTATTTTGCTTATTTGTTTGTTTTGTTCATTAGATTCCACTTATAGGTGAAATCATATGGTATTTGTCTTTTCCTGACTGGCTTATCACACTTAGCATAATGCTTTCCAGTTCCATCTATGCTGTTGCAAAAGGTAGGAGTTCTTTGTTTCTGCTGCATAGTATTCCATTGTGTAAATGTACCATAGTTTTTTTTACCCACTCATTTACTGATGGGCAGTTAGGCTGTTTCCAGCACTTGGCTATTGTAAATTATGCTGCTATGAACATTGGGGTGCACAGATTCTTTTGAGTGGGTGTTTATTAAATTTATTGGGGTGACATTGATTAACAGAATTATATTGATTTCAAGGGTATAATTCTATGATACATAAAATGTATACTGTATTATCTGCCCACCACCTAAAGTCAGATCTTCTTCCATCCCCATGTATTTGATCCTCTTTACATTTTACTGCCACCCTTCCCGCTGGTAAATGCTGTACATTGTCTTTGTCCATAGGTTTGCCCCCATTTATTTACAACATATAAATGAATGTGTGTATGTTTATGCATGCACTTGCATGCACACAGTATTTTTCTGAGAAGACGCATAAGGAACTATTATCTCTGGGAAACACTGGGAATTAGAACCAGATGATCATGGTAGGAAAGATACAAACTTTTCAGCATATAAATATTTTTTGTGATACAAATATATTATTTTATAAGTATGAACTATTCAAATTAATTATGTACCTATAATTATGTTTTTCTATATGAATTATGTATCATAGAAATTATATACCTATAAGCTAACTGTACATCTTATATTTATGTATATTATATGCCTTATATATTGGATATTATATATGAATGGATGTATGAATGTGTCTATGTATGCATACAAGAGCACATGTACATGTATGCATTGTATTATAAAGATTACAAATGGGTATATATCTGTATGTACCTAGTATAATATACATATAGTATATATATAACATGTATATATTGCATATATAAACACACATATGCACACAGCATGAGAGAAAGGAAAAACAAGAATATCTAAAAGAAAAAGGAAAAATAACTAGTCTATGCAATCCTAATTCTAATTTAACCAATAAAAGGGGATTGAAGAGGTTTCAATTTGTGCATGTTCATTTGATAGTATATTAAAGCTGGAACTGAGACTAGAACCTCTATGTCATAAATAAGTCTAAAGTTATTTCCTTATTTTCTCTATAAATTCATATTTTATTCATATAATGTGACTTATATTTCCATGTTATATTCCCTTTTGTAAGTTTTATTGTTTTAACACAAATATCCCTGATTTATTGCTTCGCATATAATTAAACTAGAGTTTTTAAATTCATATTTCTCATTACTTTTTATGTTCTTTATCTTCTTTAAGAGTGCAGTTTTAAGGCATTTTTTCTTTTGGCCTTATTCTGCTTTGGTAAAGTTTAAAGTCAGCAAGATAACTTTAACTTTGCATTTTTATCACTTTTATCAGTTTTTTTTCCAAGAGTGTTTCCACTCTGGCTGGCTTTTATTGGCACCAATGTGGATTATTACATTAAAAATTTGCATGAGAAATATCAGAAATGTTATTTTCTAGGATTCCCTCTGGAAAAAATGTTAAAGATAGCACAGCCATTCCTATAACATCAATTTACTTATGTGGAAATTGCATCAAAGGTTTCAATCAACTTATAAAGTCTAAGTTCTTGAGGGAGCCAAAGGTAAGTCGCATAAATGCGTGAATGTGACGAATGTTTGCAAGAAGGCTTTGGAGTGCCAAACCTAAATCATAAATATTTTGCTACTACTGAAGTAAATTTTTCAGGTTTAAGAAATACACAAGTAATTTTTTTTTCAAGTTTCAGGAATGTACATATGGGTGTAGGAGAGTAAAGATGCCTAAAAATTTTTTTGCATCCTATACATGTAGGATGACCTTAGTCACTTGTTTGACCGTTAGGAGGCTGTGGACTTCCAGGCTTCTGGGACTTCCAGGGTGAGGTGATTAAAGACTTAGAGTCTCTATCGTAGCCTTTGGGATGTTTGCTGGAGCTAAGTGAAAGGAGAAAACCACCAACTAAGAAACCTGATCTGCCCAGACACCCCTATACTATGAAGAAATCCATGTGCAAAGAGGCTCCAGATAGATTCAAGAAGAGGCCACAGGAAGGCAGAGTGTGTGGCCTGTCCCTGATGCTTCAAAGACCCATGTAAATCAGTAGATTGATTGTAGGGTGAAAAGCATCTTGAGCATTCCATCCCTAGAAGATGTGAAGTTGAAAGGTCACAGGGAACCCAGCTGTTAGCTAGTACTGAGGCCCTATACAAACACCCACAAAAAGGTAGTTCAGAGCAAAAACTTAATGCCTTTGTTCAGAAGACATGCAGAAATTTGAGACACTCATGAAGAATTATCCCCCAACAGTATGCTATTGTCCCCCAGGTAGCTTGTGGTGATTATTTCACACATGTAATTGAAAAGGAGATCGTGAAAATGAATGTTTATTTAATCATTAGATTTTATTGGCTGGAAGCAGACAGTTATTTACCCATAGCGTCAAATATAAATTTGTTATATGTGTGACTTCTGTTAATCATCTGAATTCTTTCTACTATGTATGCAAACTGAGGTTTATCATACAAATTATTTGATTTTATTACTAAATAATATCACTGTACTATTGGAGTGGAAGAATAATGAAATTCAGACAAAGTGCTAAGAATGATTATTTATTTTAATAATTTGTTCATGGAATGAATATGTACATGTCCTAAGTTCCTAAAAAGTTAATTAAACCAACATTCTTAGAAAAAAATATCAGGAATCTGGCTATTAGCAAAAATCTTTTATTAGATATCAAGGTTGGATATTTCCTAATATTAATGGCATTCAATGTAGAAGAATAACATCAAATGAGGGTGGGGTAAGAAATATTTTATTTTATACAGTTGAGTTAAGTTAGTGTTAACAGAATGACTCAATTTTTCATGTGTACACATACATAATAGAGAAGTGTTGAATACTTTTTGCTGTCTATACCATTGGAAACCAAGATACATGTTGAGCTTTGGTCTCTGGCTGAGAGATTAGTTTATGAGGCATGGTGTAGGCTAGATAAAGCTCATCGCGATCAGAGCCCAGGGATGGGCACTTGGGAAACACTCTTAGTTGTAACTTCTAAAGCAGGGCATTCCTTGGCAAAGTGCATCTATTTGCATCTGAATACCACTCAAAACAGGAACTTACATCCTGAAAAATGATGGCAAACAATATGCCAGTGAGGTTTTGTTCAGTGTGGATGAAAGCTCTGAAAATAGTTAACATTCTCAACTCATGGACACTGATGATGTCTTTTTAGAGAACCGTGTGAGTCACAGTTCAGTGACTGAAGTTTACTAGCTTTGAAGGGAAAAACATTCTCATATAATTTCTGAACTGAAATAGATTTTAAAAAATCATGATGATATCTTCAACTGATTTACTCAGTGGTTCTCAGTGATATATTCAGAAACATGAAGATTCTGAATTTACTTCCCCAGAGAAAATTATTACAATTTGTGTTGGTAAAGACCATGCTTAAGACTGTATTATAATCCATTTGTATAGCCCACTATTTTTAAAATTGTGTGTAATAAAGTTTCTGAATGATCAACGAGAATGTTTATATGATTGAGGTTTGATCCTATCAATCATTTTCTTTGCTCTTCAGAAACTTTATTACACATATTTTAAAATCACACTTGAAATATATAATAGACCATTAAAAAAAAAAAAAAAACCCTTCCCAAGGCCAAATTCTTCCTAATTGTAGTATTCTCATCAAATTAGCCTCTGTACGTAGCATAAATTTTCTTCAGTGAGAAATCATCACATTATATTCAGGCTTTAAAAAGATCATAATGTCCATTACTACAATGGAGCTACCAAATGTTTATGCTGAATCACTGTGAATTAGGATTTTCTAGAGGAATATAAAAAACATAATTCATCAAGAATGAACATCCACCTATGTTTATCTGTCAGTATAAGCTGAATATAGGAATCATCCTCAGGGAAGCTACATGATTTTATTCTACTTATTTATGTGAGACCACTTTTGTTGTTACCATTACTGGTTACTATTGTAATTTTCAATACATTTTATTTTTATTATTTATAAACT
Source organism: Micronycteris hirsuta (assembly GCA_004026765.1). Taxonomy (NCBI): domain Eukaryota; kingdom Metazoa; phylum Chordata; class Mammalia; order Chiroptera; family Phyllostomidae; genus Micronycteris; species Micronycteris hirsuta. The sequence continues at coordinate 26,657 of PVJI01011538.1, read as the reverse complement.
AGAGATTTTATGATGTTAAATTTGTTGTTTTGTTTCCCATTAAATATTCAGTCAGAATGTGTAAATGTTCAATCTGAATGTGTAAATTTGAGAAACACTCTTCTGTAAGCCCCCCCCCCCAATGACACTATTATGCTGACATCTTCATCAGAATACCTTTCCTCTGAGCATGGGTGCTTTTTGGCAGATTCTGTTTAGCAACCATGTTTTACTTACATGCCAAAAGTCCACTCAAATGTCCCTTCTGCTCTTTCTTGACCTCATTTATCAAGAGTTAGGTGACTGTGTAGAACATTAATTCGTATACCAATTTCAGATCTTGAAGATCTGTGTGCTTACTGAGGCCAATAAACTACGTACCAAGCCTTTTTTGTTTCAGCAATTTTTGAGCAGAAGAGAGAGACTACAGGCATGCTAGGAACTTATCAAAAAAGGGAGGAGGAGTATGTTACTCAGACCTTGATCAGAGAAGCAGAACCCAGGTAAGATATAGAATAAGAGGTTTCTTATAGGGATTTGACCTTCATACAGTCATGTTTCTGCTTCCGAACCTTGACCTGAAGTCCATAGGGCAGGCCAAGAAAAGATGTGTGTGAAGCAGGAGAGGTAAGACAAACTGTATGTGAACTAGAACCCATGTTGACCTCTCAGTATCATTAAGCCTCCCATTTTAGTTAGTGATGAGATACGCTTGCAGGAAAGTCTGGCGTTTTTCATTATATTGCTAAATATGCACTGGCCCAGGAGTCAGAGAAGGGGAAGAAGGTCTGGTTGGAGCTGAAAGAGCTGGCAGTCAGGTGCTGCTTCCTGCCAGCCAGGTGGGCTGGTGAGTCCAACACAATGGAAGTGAGCTTCAGCATCGCCTGACCCTTTATCACTGTTTAAAGAATAAAAATGACTCATGCTTCACTTCTTCCTTCCAAAACATATGCAAAGGTATCATGGAGCCAATCGCAGCTGAGAACTGTAGGAAGGAAGGGATTCTGGGAAGGATAGTTTCAGCGTAGCTAGTTGGCACAGTACAAAGCCATCACAAGTGAGAAACTACTGTGGATCAGGAGCTAGCATGTCTCTGAGGAGGGACATCATGTCTGAGGAGGTGCAATAGTATCCATTTTCATTATGAATGGTTCTTAAATAGAGAAAGTCAGGTGGCAATTGAATAGTCATAGGCCTGACAGGCTCTTATTGGGATTTCACAAGATGTGTCCTTAAAATCAGAGCTCAGTAAATGTGATGGAACTGCACAGGGCAGGACAGATTCATGAACAGAGGAACCTCTAAAAATCAGCAGATATTGACTTTAGATAGAGGTTATTTGTCTTAGAAATTAGAAGCATAGATTCAGGAGACTTATCCTTTCTCTTCTGACCACTAGCCATATGATCTTGGATTATAGAAGGAGACTAGTTTGCTAAGAAGCTATTGTGGAATAAGTAAATGCAGAGCGTGAGAAATTTTGTAATTATGTATTGTAAGCTCTCTCTGGGTTTCACACAAAGGGCACAAGATGCCTGGCCTGACGAGAATGACAGAAACAAAGGAGTGGTGTTTCAGGGGCTGAATCCAAAACTCAGGGCATGGGATTTACACAGCATCATCTGTGGTGAGCTTGCAGGCTGCTAACCATGCTAAGTTCTCAGCTCTTTTTGCTTGTTTCTTTGCTTGTCTATTATTATTTCTAACCATTGGACAAAGAGATGCTTACCATGTCCTACCTATAATTTTAATAAGAAATAGTGGCAGGCTCTGTATTGAGGAAATACCTGTGGGACTGTAGTAAATCATCAATTAAAAAAAATCAATTAGGGAAAAACTGTCCATTGCAGAGTTTTACATCCATGCCAGTACCGCATTTCCTGCTTGTACAATTCAAGTGATGGTTGTACTCAGGCTACATTAAGCCTACTTAATGGTGTGAGTCATAAAACCAACACAGAAGCTATTCATTTTTGTCCTTCATTTCAGGGACTAGTTCTGAAACTACATGTAGGAGAGAGCAGATGGGGGGATATAATTTGGAGACTTAAGAGAGAGATGGCAGCTTTGGCAAAGATAGGAAGTAGGAAGTTTCAGTAGAGAGTATACACAGTTCTTAGCTATTGACATTGATTAAGTAAAGGGATCATGTGCCTGAGTCTTTATAAGAATTGGAGGGCACAAAAATGTTTTATACCCTAAAGGTGGGCCGTTGTGTGACTATATGTTCCCTCTATTCCCACTTTGCTGAGAGTTTTTATCAAAACTGGGTGCTGGATTTTATCAAATGCTTTATCTGTATCTGTTGTTATGATCATGTGGTTTTATCCTTTGTTTTGTTTATGTGGTGAATCACATTTCTTGATTAGTAAATGTTGTACCCACCTTGCATTCCCAAAACAAATCCCACATGATCATGGTGTATGATCTTGATACATTACTGTATTTGGTTTGCTAACATTTTTGTTTTGAGGATTTTAGCATCAATATTCATCAGGAATATTGGCCTATAATTTTACTTTTTGTATTGTCTTTATTTGGTTTTGGATTAGGCTAATGCTGGCTTTATAAAATGAGCTTGGAGTCGTCCCTCCTTTTGAATTTTAAAAAATTGTGGAAAAGAGATGTAGTTCTTGAAATGTTTGATAAAGTTCACATGTAAAGCCATTGGTCCAGGACTTTTGTTTGTTGGGAGTTGTTTTTTTTTGTTGTTTTTTTGTTTGTTTTTTTTTTGTTTTGGATATCTGATTAATTTTCACTAGGTGTAATTTGTCTATTCACATGTTTTGATTCTTCCTGATTTAGTTTTGGAAGATTCTATGTTTCTAGGTATTTATTCACTTTGTCTAGGTTTCCAATTTGTTGGCCTATAGTTGTTCATAATATTTTCTTACGATCCTTTGAATTTCTTTGGTGTCAGTTGTTATTTATCCCTTTTTATTTCTATTTATTTATTTGGTCTTTTCCCTTTTTTTCTAGATGAGTCTGGTTAAAATTTTGTCAATGTTGTTTGTATTTTTAAAGAGCCAGCTCTTGGATTCATTGACTTTTTTAATCTCTTTTTTAGAGTTTATTTTATTTATTTAAGCTCTGATCTTTATTATTTCTTTTTTCTAGTTATGTTTGGCTTTGTTTGTTGTTCTCTTTCAAGTTCCTTTAAGTGTAAAGTTAGATTGTGTATATAAGCTTTTTCCTGTGTTTTGAGATAGGCCTGTAATACTATAAATTTCCCTCTTAGGATTGCATTGCCTGTGCTCCACAGGTTTTGGGTTGCTGTGTTCCCATTTTCTTTTGTTTCAAGGTATCTTTTAATTTCTTCCTTGACCTCATGGTTGACCCACTCATTGTTTAATAACATATTGTTTATCTTCCATGTGTTTGTGCATTTTTCAGTCTTCTTCTTGTGATTGATTTCTAATTTCATAGCATTATGATCAGAGAAAATTCTTGATATGATTTTAATCTTCTTAAATTCATGGAGACTTTTTTTGTGCCTTAACATGTGATCTGTTCTAGAAATTGTCCACGAGCACTTGAAAAGAATGTATAACCTGCTGTTTCAGAGTAAAATGCTCTGTAGATATCAATGAAACATATTTGATCTAGTCTATCAATTGAAGCTGCTCTCTTCTTGCTGATTTTCTGCCTGGAAGACCTATCCATTGAAGTCAATAGGGTGTGAATATCTCTTACAGTGACTGTATATCTATTGGTCTCTCCCTGTATGTTCATCGAAATTTTATTTACATATTTAGATGCTTCTATGTTGGGTATATAAATGTTTACTTCTGTTATATCCACTTTTGGATAGTCCCCTTTATCATTATGAATTGTCCTTCATTGTCTCTTACTATAACCTTGGTTTTAAAGTCTATTTTGCCAGATGTAAGTATTGCTACCCCAGCTTTTTTTTTTCTTTTCAATTTGCATGAAATATCTTTTTGCATTTCTTTACTTTTAATCTGTGGGCATCTTTTGTTCTGAGTTAGGCCTCTTGGAGACAACATATATATAGGTCTTGTTTTCTTATACAACCAGCTACCCTGTATCTTTTGATTGTAACATTTAAGCCTTTTACATTTAAAGCTATTAGTAAGAACAAATTGACAGTGACCATAGGCGTGGGGGGAGGAGGGTACAGGGGAAAGAAAGAGAAGAGGTAGCACAGGAACATAATTAGAGGGCTCATGAGCCTGGAAAATGGGTGGAGACTGACTGTGGGAGTAGGGAGGGAGGACATAGGGATGAGCAATGGGCAAAAGCTGGGACAACTGTAATGAAACAACAATAAATAAAAAATTATCTAGAAATATAAAAAGAGATGTAAAAAATAAAGTGATTATTGCCATTTTATTTTTAACCATTTTCTTCTCTTCTTCTTTTTTTTTCTTCTTCTTCTTTCTCCTCCTTCTCCTCTTCTTCCTCTTCCTCCTCCCTCTTCTTCTTGTTCTTGTTCTTTAAGCAAGCCCTTTAACATTTATTGCAATATTGGTTTGATGCTCACAAACTCCTTAGCTTGTTCCTATGCAGGAAGCTCTATTTCTCCTTCAATTTTAGGTGATAGCCTTGCTGGGTAAATTAGCCTTGGTTGTAGGTCCTTGCTTTTCATTCCCTTGAATATTTCATGCCAGTCCCTTCTGACCCAAAATGCCTCTGTTTAGAAATCAGATGACATTCTTTTGGGAGCTCCTTTGTAGTTAACTAACTACTTTTTTTTCTTGCAGTTTTTAAGGTTCTCTCCCTGTCTTTAACCCTTGCCAATTTAATTGTGATGTGTCTTGGCGCAGATCTCTTTGGGTCCATCTAGTTTGGGACTCTGTCTCTGCACTTCCTGGACCCAAAGAGATACACACCATGGTATATCATAATTAAAATGGTAAAGCTTGAAGGCAAAGAGAGAATTTTAAAAGCTGCAAGAAAAAATTCAGTTAGTTAATGACAAGGGATCGCCTATTAGACTGTCATCTGATTTCTCACCAGAAACATTTCAGGCCAGTAGAGTTTGGCATGAAATATTCGAGTTGATGAAAAGCAAGGACCTACAAGCAAGACTACTTTACCCAGCAAGGCCATTATTTAAAGTTGAAGGAGAAATTTTTTCATTGAATACTACACATTTCTCCCTAGATTCCATCTCCACAGAAAGTAATGGCTTCCTATCACACTCAAAATGAAATCTATACTTATTATTATCATTTTTAAAGTCCCATGAAATCTGCCCCTGATTCTCTCTATAACTTGATCTCTTTCCTTTCTGTCTCATTAAGCTCCAATCATGCTGATCTCTCTTTTCTTCTTCGAACATGCCAATATTTTCCCATCTCTCAGCCTTTTCACTTAGCCCTCCTTCTTTGCAGAATAACCCCCCCCCCAGATTTTTATCTGACTCTATTTCATTATTTAGGTTCTTTTCAAGTATCTCCCCCTGAACCCGTTGTAAATCAGACACCTCACCTCCCAGTCACTAACATGCCAATCATTTTTTAATTTTTGCTCTATACTTATCTTTACCTGAAATTAATAAATTTATTTGTTTCCTTGTTTCTCCGCTAGGATGTAAATTTTATGAGAACAAGCATCCTTTCTGTCTCGCCAGCAGTCTGTTTCCCAAACCTGGAAAGGCAGATAGGTTCTCAATCATAATGTGAATGAGTAAATGGAAATCAATCAAGATCTATTATTTTTCTTCAGCCTAGAAATTAAGAAAAGACTTATCACCAGAGTGACTATTTTGACTGGAGGATCAATCAGTTAAACAAAACCATTAGCTTTATTCACTTGTAATGTGATTTTCATTAGGCTTCTGTTGTCAATTCAATCAAAGTAGTCAATTAGCTGCATGCGTTTTCTTAGGATGCTGTTAAAAAAGAAACAGAAAATTAAATCAATTCAGCCATTCCTAACCTAGGTTTCCAAAGCCATATCTTCTTGAAAAAAGAAAAAGTCTTTCAGATCTATTACACATGCATATGAGCACAGGCTTTTGGCTGCCCCGTGGCATGTGTTACCGTCCTTCTATCTTGCTGGGCTCCCCAGACTAGATTGTCTTTGCAGGTTGCAAGTCACAAGCTGTTGTTCAAGCAGCTCTGCAACTCTCACTGCCTGTGCTGAAGATGCCATCTTCTGTCACTATTGCCACGAAGTCATTTATTGCCAGCAATGCAGAAACAGACTAGTCTCTGCCAATTTACAGTTTTACATGGCTAATATGTCACCACCGTGTTCTCTGAGCCCTACGTGAGTCAAAGCATGCAACCTCCTCCACAGAGAATGAGAGAAAACCCTCGTCCCCTCCTTAGGGTGTTGCGCTGTTACCTAAGCTCCCACGCAGAGTGGCTTGGGCTCTCAGCGTCTCATAGTTTTCTTTTTTTATTGGGTTTATTTTTGATGTCATCATGGCATGCATTTTTTAACTTGTTAGCTCTTGTAGTTTTTGCTGAGAGTTTCTCTGAAGGATTCAGACAAAAATTCCCAAGGGCTGTACCAGATTGCACAGTAACTCAGGGAAGTAAATGTTATAGTCAGAATCCTTTCTCTTTGCATCTGAAACATCTTTCTGGGTAGAGTTTGCTTGTGGCTTGTTTTCTTCCTTTGACCCTCAACCAGTTAGACCCCAGGCAGTCCTATACACCCTAGAGCTCTGATGGCAGCAGTTCTTTAAGCACAACAGGACAATGACAGACTGGAGATAAGGACTGCTTGGTTTCCTGTTAAGATTCCTGCTATATACAAATGGCTCGATTAGTTAAATTGGAAAGGTTCGGTATTTTTGATTCACTGAAATTCACCTAAATAAATCTGTTATGTGTCAAAATTTATAAATAAAATTCATTTAAACAAAGGCCCTGCCCTTAGGGCTGTTTGGAGACACACATTCAATCAGTGAACAAATTGGTAAAATAATTAAGACTGTTCTTAATACCATGCAGAGAATATACAGAGTGCATCATAGTTCATTCTGGTTTAAATTGGGTCTTATTTAAGGTTGAGGATAAGGAAGCTCTTTTGTAGAATAAAGGGAACTTGGACTATCTTTGCAGATTGCGAGTCACGAGAACTTAACATCCCTTAATGTCATTCATGAGAATATATCAAAACTTTTTTTTTAAATAAATCACAAGGCTGTTTTGAAACTTAAGTCAAAAAGAGTTTTAATTTTCTTTTTTTAACTTTTAAAGAACAGTGCAAATGTTAATTGCTGTCCATCATTATCTTTTGGACCAGAAATTAAAGAGTTTAATTTTATAGGTGAATGACAATACCTTCATAGAGATTTCTTAGAGTGGTGAGGATTCTGAGGTTGAGAAGGGAACACTGGGAAAAAAGTGCCATTATTGATTAATGTTTCTGAACCTGGCACAAGAGCAGCAAGACAGAAAGGTCCTGGCGTGAGCAGAGCAGTGTTATTCGCAGACAACGCAGAGTTTCTGTCCTCAGGGAGCATGCAGTCTACTGCCCCTAATCGGAAATGTACGATGTGTTAGGAATCACTTTGGGGAATAGCTGAGTAACATAAAAAGATACAGGAGTAAATCTGAGCATTAGAAAAGAAAATCATTTAAGTATTTTAAAGTTTCTAAGTGGAACCTTGGTTTTCAAGCTTAATTTTTCTGGAAGGCTACTTGAGAAGGGATTTTTCAAAACCCGAAGCATATTCACGTCCGCGCACTCTCCTTTTATGCTGTCGCCTGAGAGACGCCTAACTGAGCAGAAGATGTCAGCATGGAAGGGTTGTCAGGTCGAGAACCAAAGTTTTGTTCAATAACAGGCATTTTTCTGGAACAACTTGGTCAAGAACCAAATTGTTCAAGATGGGAGATGTTCAAGAACCGAGGTTTCACTGTAATTATGTCCTTGTCATGTGACTCAGTCCAAGTCATGGACCAACCAAATGCAGGTAGCATCCCAAGGTTTATAAATTGAACTCTGCCAACTATCTAGTTTCAGCAGGATCTTTCTATCTTGTGCCAATCCTTATAGCAAAAAATAAAATAAAATAAAATAAGTACAAAAGGAAAATAGCAATATTTTTCTATGCAAGAAATTTCGTTGATATTGATCTTTAAATTCAGTTCTAACCAACTCTTTAACGTGCAGCTGTGAAACCCTCAGTGGTCTGGATTTGCGTATCACAGGGAAAACAGACTCATCTCTTTCTTCCTAATGCTTCTCTTTTCTACTCTAGAGCAATGGTTCTCAAGTGAAGGAGGAGGAATGGGCACCCAGGAGGCACTAGACGAACTCTGGAGATACTTTGGATTGCAGTAACTGGGGGCTGGGGGGATGGGGGGTGCTACCGGAATCTAGTGGGTAGAGAGCAGGGATGCTGCTAACATTTTATAATGCAAGAGACAGTCCTTCGAAGCAAAAATTATTCAGCCCCAAATGCCAATGACATCAATGCTGAGAAGTCCTACTCGGCAAAAAATTGGGACAATTGTAATAGAATAAAAATAAAAAATTAAAAAAAATGCTTACCTGAGAGCAAAATTCCAAAACCAGTTTTGGAGAATGAAAAAGAAGAAAATTTATGCATATAGTCTAGTCACATACAACCATTCTTGATTTAAGAATATTGGGAGAAGAGTGGTAAACCTACTGTTATCTGTCTGAAATCAACTCTACATCTACTCTGATATCCGAGTATGCTAAATATCAGACTTCTGTAATTTTGAATAGGATTCCTTTAATAAATGTAAAGCACATGACAAGGCAATGATAGTTTATTTTTCTTCCACAACATCTGTGAATAATCTTAACTCTTAATTCTAAGTTTAGATGCTAGAAAACCAAAATATGTTTTAATTTGTAACAACTTGACCCTTCCCTCTTTTCAAATTATTTCCTATGTGATAAGGTTATTTACAAGTTCATCTTCAGTGACCTTTTATTTCCACATAGTTAAAAATAAAATAATACAAGCTTATATGAATATTATTCCATTTAAATTCCATGAGAAAGATTTATTTTTCCTCAAATCACTGTGACATATTAGTTCAAGAAAATAATTATATAACCCCTCCTTCTTTTAGTAGGGCTAATAAGCTCATACTCTTGTCACTGGGAACAGAATTAACATGACAAAATTAGAGTTTACAAGATTAGAAAATATATATACAACTGCATATACATAAAACCCTCTAAAAATGAAATGTTTATTTTGTAATTCTTCTGTTTAATTTTGTTTCACTTATTTGAAATAAATGAGTTCAGGATAAGAATTATTTTATCTTTTTCACAACATTCCAATTTAGTTTATCATTTAGGGGTTTTTATATATTCTTTATATACCAATAAACAAGTGGTAATAAATATAAGGCTTTTAATTTACCCCTGATTATTCTTTCTCCCTTTCAATAAATCATACATAGACAATGAATTATTTTTCTGATAAATTAGTTTAGTATATTTTTACTGGGCATTCATTTAATATTTAAACACTGACATTTTGAAGACTTCCAGTGGGTTTTCTATGACATCTTTACAACTATTTGAAAAAATAAAAGGTATTGTCAGTGAAGCAATGGTTTTATCTGAAGAGGAGGAACCCAGGGAATCCCCCAAACATTTCAGGGCTCTATAAACTCAAATTTATATACAGATCAATGAAAGGACAAAATAGCCTATAGATTTTAATATATTGATAACCACATTAAGATAGATTGCCTGGCTAATTAGGTACATTTTCTGTCTTCTACATTACTATAGGTAGCCGTCTTTCTAAACTCTCTGCCACTATAAATCCCTCTCTTCTGGTATCTAATAAGATTCTTCTCATTCTCCATTATGTCCTCACTGATAGCTCACCAAAGCCCAAATTTTATGGATAATGTGTTCGAGGCTTTTTAAGTGTTTGTTATATTCTCAATGCCCACTGCCACGTTGCAAAGCAGTGCTCACATTGTAAGTATTTGCTAACAGTAACTTAGTTCTGAGTATTATGGCCAACCCTCCAAAGAACTGGAAATTCAAACTTTGCTGGGCTTTTCTTCCAAGTTTGGGGTACTCTCCAAAACCTACCTTAATATGTTCACTCTCCAGACCCTCAGATTTGTTGTTTGTTTGCTGGGTTTGTTGTGTTGAGTTACAGTTGTTGTCTGCAGCAGGGTTTTGAAAGGACCATACTCTGCCATACTGGAGGCCAAAGTACTACTGTCAGTATTTTAGCTTTCATAATATTAATGTATTTCTAGGAGATACTAAATTGAAATTATGAAGTTGGGAGACATTCTCTTCTTCTCAATATTAAGAATATAAGGGGTTCAAAATATATTTTGAAAATCATATCTAATAGAAGTTCTATGATTTCCCAAGATACTTCAAGATGAGTAGTTAATGAATTTGAAGGTAGATTTAGAAGTTCTGACTTAATTGTGTGCCATGATATACATAGAATATGAATATGTTTTGGTTGGGACACTTGGAGACCAGAAAAAAGGAATAGAGTCAATGTACTGGAGAGAAGAATATATGAAAATATTGACAAAGAAGATTCCAATGTTATAGACAGTTCCCAAGTTTAGGATCATAGTAATGATGGTAGAAAAAAATAACCATATTAATTATAGGTAACGCTTATTGTTCCTTTGTGTGTAAAATATTGTAAAATTCCTTCAACAATTTTTTAGATAACCCTTACAGCAATGCCAGGGGGTGTGAAAGGTGCTATTATTTTCTTAATTTTACAAATGAGTGTAGAGAGATTAGCTAATTTGTTCAAGGTCTTTTTTTAAAAAAAAGATTTTATTTATTTTCAAGAGGGGAAGGGAGGAAGAAAGAGAGGGAGAGAAACATCAGTGTGTGGTTGCCTCTCATGCACCCCCTATTGGGGACCTGGCTGGCAACCCAGGCATGTGCCCTGACTGGGAATTGAACTGATGACCCTTTGGTTCACAGGTCAGCACTCAATCCACTGAGCCACACCACTCAGGACTAATTTGCTCAAGGTCTTAAACTAGTAGAAGACATGAATTTGAAACCACTTTTAGTCTTTATCTACTATTAATATGCTACATATTTGATGTCTGACTTAATAATTCATTGTTGTATGTACCCAACAAAACATTTCACTGTATTTCTATCAGTAGGATTAGAGTAGGAGTGTGTAGGATAACACACTCTTCACCGTTAGCCCACATTAATGAGTCAGATATGATATTACAGATATGATTCTACATGTGTACTTTTACACACATAAAAGTACAGTTTAGTTATCTAGTCATGTACACTTATGATTTTTCAGGATTATCTTCTATATAATTATGTGAGAATCATGTCAATAAAAATAGCTTTTCTGTGTTATCTCAAGTGAAACTATCTGTGTGCCAGGGATTGGCTTGTGAAACTGCTGCTGTAGGAAACATGAAAGATGGTGCTCTAGTTTGACAATTATTTTTAATGTTACAAAATGATGTGTAGAAAGAAAAGAGCAATATGCACAGACATGCTAACTTGTAGAAATACTGAATAAGAAATGACCAGATGCCAAGTTTATGGAAACAAAGAGTGAATATGGGTGAATAAATGTTATAACTTAATTAATGTGATTGATTTTGAAAACTCAAATTAGTTCAAGAAAAAGACATGTAACCTAAAGAACAACCATTGAATACACTTTGCTCTTTTCCTGGCTTTGCAAATTAAAATTTAATTTTTCAACCTTATCTGAAGGTGAACTCTCAGCCCTTTTCTGAAACCTCACATTTGAGTGTGAAGTTTCTCTTCTGCTGCCTTAGTAATTATGTATTCACTTCATTAGTTTTTTCCCCAACATAAAGAATGTGTATCCAACGACCAAAAATTATTTTGGATACTATTTTAGATATGTTTCCTTTTCAGGAAGAAATAAGACAATGGTGTATTGAAGTTGTGTCTTTTTCATCATCCTTGGCTTTTTTTGTCCGCTTGGGTAATGTTTATAATTATCTTCATTGTACATAAACTATTTTTTCTTCTTCCTTTTGGTAAGGATGAATGATTGCAAGGTGCATCCTCAGAAACAAAATAATTTGTCTCAAGATATAATGTTTAAAGTTATCTAACAAATTTAAGGCCTCTTCTGAAAGAATGCAAACAAACTCAATATTATAGGAATTTGCTGGATATTTTCATTGTTATAGAGTTATAAATATTGCCTTGAAAACACTAATGAAATAGTACATAAGGGGCTGTAACAGTTTCTGGAAAAAGTAACAGCATGCTTTACTCAGTTGGAGTTTTAGACTATTTCATCTGATAAGGGAGGAATTGAATGAGAGTCAGGCTTTCAGATGAAGAGCAAGATCCATGTTCTGATATCTTTTATGTGCCTGTTAGCAGTGCCCGGTGGAATGGCTTGGAAGGAGGGAGATGAAAATACTTACAGGAGTGTTTGTCCCCACAAAGGAGGGAGAACATGTGGTTGGATGAGAGGGGAACACCCCCCAAAACAGAATTTATTTATGAAAACTTGTGTATTTATTCTTACATGTTTAAATTTCAGTCACCTTCAAAGTACTCTCCATTTGATGCAATATACCTAGTGAGACATTTTTTCCAGTGCTCAACAGTTTTTGAACTTGTCAATTTTTATGCCTATTAGTGCTTCTGCTATTTATGTTTCACCTCTTCCGCATCAGCAAAATGTTTCCCTTTGAGGATTTTTTCCCCCTGGGGAAATAAAAAAGTGGCTTGGGGCAAGATCAGGTGAATAGGGAGAGTGTGGCATGGGGATCATGCTTTTTTTTGTCAAAAACTGCTGAATACTCAGTGCAGTGTGGGCAGGTGCACTTGTAAATCACCCATCACAAAATGGGCAAAAAAATTCACTGAAGTCACACAACCTCTCATAGCAATGCCAGCTGGTGTGCTGATACAGATGGGTTCCTAGAACACTCACCTAACGGGGAAGCCCATATTACAAGGGGCCTGCCCTCGAGAACATAATTCTGGTTTTGGGGGTCTCCCCTCATATGTGTTTAAATAACAGAAAGAACACTTGGCTTTTGTTTCTTCCTAAATCCCCAACATTTTTGGCACCAGGAACAAGTTGTGTGGAAGACAATTTTTCCACGTGCAGGGAGTGGGGGCAGGAGGCAGACTAACACCAGCAAAGCTTTTTTTGCTCACCTGCTGTGAGGCCTGGTTCCTAACAGACTATGAGGGTGGGGTCCCCTGTCCTAGATGACTGACTTCAAGTGTAAGGAAGAAAAGGACTTTGTACGGAATGTGCCAGAAAATAAGACTAGTAGAATATGGCATTTAGATAACAATGGGGTCAAATGGCCTGTTTTTGAGTCCAGGATCCCTGCTAACTTTTTGACCTCTTTGTGCCTCAGCATCCCAATCTGTAAAATGGGCCTGATAATAGTAATTATTCCATTCAATAGCTATGGGACTTTAGGAAGGTAATTCACATAAAACATGTAGAACACTGCATAGCACTTTTTAATCAGATAGTAATACTGTCTGTCATAAATTCCACATTGCTGTTTTGGGGTTCAAGATTCTTGTATAAACTTACCAAATATGTTTAATTCTTATCTCTATTTTTATCCATTCTTAGTCAGTGGACAAAGGGCTCCTCTCAGAGATATCACCTCCCATTAAAGCAATGAGTAGTAATTGGAGAACTTGTTACAGAACTGACCAATTGGGGGGACAAAATACTATTATTGAATGGACCCCCCCTTCTCCCAGGGTCCCCCTGTACTAGGTTCACCTTGTCCGCTGCTAGGGAATTATAGCTCTCAATGCCAGAGATTGGTGAAAAGGAAAGAATTATTTATTCAAAGGATATACAGACTTAGAGTAATGACTTAATGTCTTCATTAAAATCCCAAAGTCCCTTAAGACACCCACAAACACACACAGTCCTTCCTTCCACCCCTTCTGGCCAGTCCTGGGTACTGTATCTCAGGAAAAGAAATAGAAGTCCATGGCTCAGCTAGCCCCCAGTTCTTCTCAGTAATCCATGCTCAGCTGGCAGGCCTCCCTCGGTTCCCATCAGCTGTGTTGCCAGGATCTCCAGTTCTTAATCCAAACCTGTGTGGCACCTTCTCATGGCCCACCAGTGAGAGTCCTTTCACCCCTTTCCTTCCCTGCAAGGTCTCTCCTGCATTTTTCCAAACTGCTGAGAGAAAGCTCTGCATTGCTGCTACATTTTGCTTTCCAACTTCCTAAACTGCATGGCAAAGGGAGCCCCAAAGGCATGTAGTTCTAAACTTTGCCAAAGCCGTGTGGCTCACCCACATGGCTCCTGCGCCTGGGTTTAAATCCCAGTGCCAATCTTCCTCTGCAGCCCCATTTCTGACTCCTCCCACAATCAGCTACACCTGCCAGCGTCCCCGTATTTTTCCAGCTTTTCTGGGCTGCCATAGTAAATCCAGGCAGGCATGGCCCTGTGATGTGGAGCCAATCATCTCTGGCCTCTTACGCAGGCTCTGTAACCAGGGGGAGTTGCTTCCCAGTTAGTCATGGTCATGGGTTGTAGTCATTCCCATCTCCCTGGCTCAAAGCATGACCACAGCTGTTTAACACATTCATGAAACCAGTTAAAAGTCATAGATCTGTTAAATGACCATGTCAGAGGTTATTTGCAAAACTGTTGGTATGCAAAATAACTCAATGGCCCTGCTCCATGTGTCCCATCCCCCTGTTCAAACTTGTGGGGGTGAGGACATCCTGTATTTTTAATATTTCCTGGACACCCTGAGTTCTGGATCCCATTACAAATATCTCTTTGAGGGGGGAGCCTGGCTGCACCCTCTTACAAACTGAGGGACTAGAGGAGCTAGCTGAGGGAAGAATAGAAAGCTGGGGACTCACAGTGCCAGCAAAAGACTTGATCAAGTACCTAAAATCCCCAAGGCATGAAAAAGAGAGAGAGGCAAAGGAAGAGGAGGAGGGAAGAAAGAAAAAAATGGCTTTCTAGCAATGCCATAATTCTTGGCGCACTCCCAAAAGAGAGAGAGTTTAGATCTAGTGAGTGTATATTTGGACGTCTATATAGATGATCAAATGAGCACTAGTAAATGTGGTAAAGAAAATACTCATGGTACTATTGGAATAAATCATCCAGTATTAAGCATTTAGTAGATGACAATGGCTGGTAGTTCCCTTCCCTTTGTGTGTGGGAGAGGGGGTTGGTGCACAGGGCAGAGGAGAGCAATGGGGGAAAGATGGAGACAACTGTAATTGAACAATAAAAAATAAAATAAATAAAAATATAAAAAGATTTTTCTTCTAAACTTATATTCCTAATATTAGCACCATATACGAGGTCTGTCTAGAAAAAGTCCAGCCATTGTTAATATAACAAGAACAGTTTGTGTGATATCGATGTAACCTGGCAGCCAAGGAGAGTGGACTGGAATGTGCATGTGTGAACAATGATGACTTCACTGTGCTAGTCAGTGGGGGCAGTAGACTCTGTTGAGTGAGCATGCATACTGCAGTGTGGCTGTTGCATTTAAAATGAGCAAGAAGAACAATGAATCTGCATCAGATTTTGTTTTAAGCTTGACCATTCCTTTGTGGAAATGATTCAGATGATTCAGAAGGCTTTCGGGAATCATGGAATGAGTGCATTGCAAGTAAGAGTGTACAGCACAAACACTTCAAAGATGATCAAGAATCAGTTGAAAGCGATCCATGTTCTGGAAGGCCTGAAACAAGCAGAACACCACAGAATGTTGACCATGTATGGGCTGCAATCAATGAAGATTGTTGACTTACAGTGTAAGAGCTAGAAGCTGATTTGGGGATTCTAACAACTACTGTGTCCGAGATTTTGACATGAAACACGTCGTGGCAAAATCCATTCCACATCTCCTGCTACCAGAGCAGAAGGATCACCATGCTGCAGTTGCTAATGATACTGGGAGAACTGTGTGAGAGCCCAGGGTGACTACTTAGAAGGGGACTGAGGTGTCATTGTCCTATGTACAAAGTTTCTTGTATCTTGCATCCTCTTCAATAGATGTCTATGTTTCATATTACATGGGTGAATACTTCACATGCCATTTCTTTCTAGTTCCAAGCTCATGTGACAAACTGTCTCCAGAGAATTTTTTCCATGGTTATATCAACCCAGTATCAGTCTTTAAAACCAAATTTTCATATAACCAAAAGTACATTCTTTACCATAATTTCTATAATTTTTGTCTTTGATAAAATGTTTCCTTCTAATCACACAAGACAAAAATACTCCAAATTGTTTCTGTAACATCCTTTTCTGTAATGTAAAAGAATTTAGATAGATGATAATTTTATCAATTTGTATCATGGAACAAATTATATTATTCTTTATTGATGCTTCTTGAAGAAAATACTAAAGACAAACTCTTATAAGTTCATGTATGTGTAAGTGTGATGAGCTCTAAATTGGTTTCCCTTGGGGTATTCTTTTCCAATCTCCAAATCATAGCATTCCATGTTTCTCTAACTCAATCTACATTAATTGCTGCATTCAATAAAGTCACCCTCCTGTCAAAAAGAAACTTCAATAGTTCTTCTTTTTCTCAAGACGCAGTTTAAATTTCTTGTCATAGCATTTTAAGATTCATATCTGTCTAAGTCATTCCCCAACTCTTATCCCTGAAACTCTGTGTTAGCTTAACTAGTCTGTTTACCTTTTCTGGAATATGATTTGCTTGGTTCTATACAAACAATATATTCTTTTGTTCATTTTAGTTTACCCAAAGCCCACCATTTTAATAACTAAAGATTCACTTTTCCAATGAAATGTTCTAGGCACTACCATCCCCAAACTCTTAGGGCATCTCTTGTCTGATGCAATTTTTGGGGGGTTTGAATAACACTAAATTTTTTGAAAGTTTTAAGCCCTTCTTATTTGGCATCCATTATTTCATTAAGACCTTCCCAAAAGCCTGAAAGATGGATATTACACCCATATTATTTATGTAGAAACCTAGGTATAGAAGTGTCTCAAAATACCAAGAGCTTCTTTATATGGCAAGCTCAAGTCCAAGACACAAAGAATGGTATCTATGATTGTGAAGCCCTTTTATTTTTATTAGCTCATATTGAAGAATTTGAAAGATCAAAATAAATGGAGACCAAGAAAAGTACATTTGATTTCATGACTTAAAAAAACATTTCAATGGAATAAGTGTGACTGAAGGCAGAATGAAAACACTAACATGTAAATAGGAACAAAAGAAATAAAGTAATGAATTCACTTAATATTTTTGTTCATTTTATATTATTTTATTCTATTTAGAGAAAATGATACTGAAATGGGTCTCATGGAACTAAGGGTTTAAATGAGAAAGAAAAACAAGGAGCAGAGAAGATAAATACATAAGAGGGCTTTCCAGATAAAATAAGACTATACTGAGAAAGTCATTCAGTGGATGGCCATTTTCATTGAGGATATTATGTTGTTTACATGTATTTTAGTTAACATCAAATAGCAGCATCTCACATATGATAATGTCATAATAGCACAGAAATTAAGTAACTATGAACCTCCTTCTAATGACCTCTGCTTTGTATTGTCTTGTATTTGCCATAGAAGCATTAATACGTTCAGCTAAATAAAAATTAAATTGCATTCAACTGTGCCTAAATTACTTCTATAAAAGTAAAAAGAACCAAAGTCATTAAGGTTTAAAGTTAATGTGTGCATTTTTTCTATTAATAATTATGCCAATTTAAAACAAGCATTACTCCAATAATGTGTATTTAATGAGGAAAATAACAAGAATATTATAAATTTTCTTTGTTAAATTAACAAACTCTTGACATCCAATGTGGATATCACTAATAGCAAAAATTCAATTAAGGCAAACTAAGAAAACAATACCATTTACAATTGCGTCAAAAAATACTTAGGAATAAATTTAACCAAGGATATAAAAGACCTGTACTCAAAAAATTATAAGACACTGAAGAAAAACAATGAAGAAGATACAAATAAGTGGAAGGATATACTGTATTCATGTATAAGAATTAACATCATGAAAATGTTCATACTACCCACACTAATCAATAGATTCAATGCAATTTCTATCAAGATATCAATGGTGTATTTCACAGAACTAGAACAAATATTCAAAAAATTTATATGGAACCACAAAAGACCCAAAAATAGCCACAAAAATCTTGAGAAAGAAGAACAAAGTTGGAGGAATTGTGTTATCTGATATCAAACTATACTACATGGTTATAGTAATCAAAACAGCATGATACTGGCATAAAAATAGACATATAGATCAATGGAACAGAATGGAGAGAAATAAACTCACACCTTTATGATCAATTAAGACTCAAAAGCATAAAAATCCTAGAAGAAAATATAGGCAGTAAAATCTCAGACACTGCTCATAGAAATATGTTTTCTGATATATCGCCATGAACAAAGGAAACAAAAGAAAAATAAGCAAATGAAACTACACCAATCTAAAAAGGTTTTTCACAGTAAAGGAAGCTGTCAAAAAAATGAAAAGGCAGCCCACTGAATGGGAGAACATATTCACTGATGATGAATCTGATAAGGGTTAATATTCAAAATCTATTAAAACATAATTTTCCACACCAAAAACAAACAAACAATACAATTAAAAAGTGGGCAAAAGACCTAAAAAGGTATTTCTCCAAAGAGAACATGCAGTTGGCCAATAGACATATGAAATGGTGCTCAATGTCACTAATTATCAGAGAAATACAAATTAAAACTACAATGAGAACCCTGGTTGGGTGAAAGTTGGCTGGGGTATCATCTTGTGCCTTAAAGGGTTTCAGGTTCCATTCCTGGTCAGGGCACATACCAAGGTTGAGGTTTGATCCCCGCTCTGGGCATGTAAGAGAGGCAACCAATTGATGTTTCTCTTTCTTTCTTCCTTTCTCTCTAAAATCAATTAAAAAAATATATATATCCTCAGGTGAGTATTAAAAAAACCCACACAATTAGATATCACCTCACACCTGTCAGAAAGGTTGTCATCAATAAATCAACAAATAGAAATTATTGGCAAGGATGTGGAGAAAAGGGAACCCTTTTGCATTGTTAGTGGGAATGCAGACTGGTGCGGCCACTGTGGAAAGCAGTATGGAGTCAGCTCAAGTGGAACTACCTTATGACCTAGCAATTCCACTTCAGGGAATGTATCTGAAGAAACTTGAAACACGAATTCAAAAGAATATATACATCCCCATGTTTATTGCAGCATTATTTACAATGGCCAAGATTTGAAAGCAGCCCAAGAGCCTATCAGTAGATGAATAGGTAAAAAAGCTGTGACATTTACTCGGCCATAAAAAAGTAAGGAAATCTTACCTTTTTGTGAATGGACCTGGAAAGTATTTATGCAAAGTGAAATAGGCCAGTTAGAGAAAGACAAGTACCATATAATTTCACTTACATGTGGAATCTAATAAACAAAATAAACTAACAAAATAGAAACAAACTCAGAGAACAGACAGCTGTCAAAGGGGTGGAGGGTGCAGAGGCTGGGTAAAAAGTGTAAAAGGATTCGTCAAAGACAAGAAACATAGACTCAGGCAGTAGTATAGTGATTATAAGAGGGGAAGGGGAAAGGAGGGGAAGGAAGAAAAAGATACAGGGATGGTAAGTGTGATGGAAGGAGACTTGACTGTGGGTGGTGAACACACAATACAATATACAGATGATATGTTGTAGAATTGTACACCTGAAACCTAAATACTTTTATTAACCAATGTCATCCCAATAAATTCAATGAAATTTAAGAAAAATAAAGTCAAACACTAAATTCATAGGATTCAAAAATAACTTTAACTCACATATGACATACTGACATTAGAATATTAGAAAGTAGTGTGCAGGTTCCTACACTACAGTAAACATGCAATAAATAATTAATATGGTGACTGACATTGCATTCTTCAAGTCTTGCATTTATTTTCACACCATTTTCCATAAAGTCAGTATAAATATTTTGAGACTAGCGTTGAATAACATTGCGAGACTTGTGTTGAAGAAGACTTATTTTGAAATAGTGTCAGAACAAAAAAGTCATAAATATAGTGTATAATAATAATACCAGTGTATCCTTCATCTAGATTCCAGAAGCAGTAGGATTTCAATATATCTGCTTTATTATTTGTTTTTTGTCCCTGCTCCCTCCACATTTTCTGAACTGTTTAAGTAGCAGATATCAAGTCCTTTGTCCCTTAGTACTTCAGTGTGTATTTCCTGAAAAATAAGAATATTCTTATACATAGCCTCAGTATAATTGTCAGAATCAGACAATTGGCATTGATGCTGTATTATTATCTAATATATATACCTTATTCAAATTTTCTTCAGCAGTATCTTTTAAAAAACAAAAAACATTTATATTCATTTTTTTCTAGAATATTTTAGGACTCCAAGAAATGCTGTTTCCAAAATAAGATTTTACTGTGATATTTTTAGTAATAGAATCACAATAAAAAAATAAAAATAAAAAAACAAAAGTTACCAATTAAAAAAAAATAAATTGTTCCCTTCTCCCTCCCTGTTTCTTCAAGTAAAACTTACCTAGTCTTGAAATTTATTGAATGAATTTTGAACTTATAGGCTCATAACTCAACTGAACAAATATAGAAAAAAACAATGTTATATACTTAAAAAATAAGAAGCTTACAGCACTGATTTCAAACGACATCCTAGATCTGCACCACGACCTACCACTTAGAAAAGCAGGTCTATTACATATATAGCTCATTTATCTCACGCAGGGGATATGTCAGAAATTTTTATGTATATTTCTGGATAAATGTGCATAGTAATAATGATCAGGTTTAACTTTATTAGCTACTGGTTAATGTGATTCAAAGCTATTAGTTAATGCTGCTGGATTTTAATAAACTAAAAAATGAGTAAGGCTTAAAGCAGGAGTCAGCCAATATGCTGTTGAGCCTTTGTGTGGGACCCATTTCTAGGAAGTGGGATTCCTCAGGTCAAGTACCCCTCCCTCTTATTCCAGAGAGCAAGTTTTTAGTATAAGCAATCAGATGCCTGTGTTGTTTATATCTAGTGGGATTTCTGCTGCCATCAGTCTGTTCTTGACTGCATTTCTTTTCTGAATTTAAAACTTCTTTCCCAGGAAATAGTCACTTCATTGAAACTTGACCCTCTTATACTGAGTGTCTAATTCTTTCAATTACCACTATCACTGCCAATACCATTATTAGCTAACATGGATAATAGAACTGAGACACATAGTTTAAATAACTGGCCCAAGTTCCTAGACAACTAAAATGAATAGGTTAAGAACTTGATCCCAAATGTGTGCAGCACTAAGTAGAGCCAAAGCTTTTTGATTGCTGTGTTTTCTCTGCTATCAGATTCCTATTGCCGTGGCTTCCAATCCTTCTGTCAGGCTTTGCCAAATGGTTATCAAATGTCCTTGCCAATCTCTAGTACCATTGACTACAAATGTTCCCTCTGCCTTAGCACACTCTTCATTTTATGAGAATGATTTTGTACCAACTTACCTGACCCTACAAATATGTAACGTGAGTCTGGTTAGAAACATCTGCAAACTCTCCACTATTAGTTTATCCATGCAGGGAGCATAGTGAAATGTTAGAATAAAGAGAAGGGAATCTAAGCCTATCACTACAGAAAATCATCAAATTACCAAAAAGAGACAAAAAGAAGAACAGAACAAAGTAATTAGTAAAATACCAGAAAAAAAAATGAACAAAACAGTAAGTCCATAACTGTCAATAATTACTTTAAAAGAAAGTGGACTACATTCTCCAATCAATAGACATAGAGTGGCTCTGGCCAAGTGCTTCAGTTTGCAGCATCATCTGGAGAACCAGAGGGTTGTGGGTTTGATCCCAAGTCAGGCCATATGGCTGGGTTGTACATTTCATCTCCAATCAGGGCACTTGTGTGGGGCAACCAACAGATGTTTCTCACATTGATGTTTCTCTCTCTCTCTCTCTTTCCTCTCTTTCTACCTCCCTCTCTCTCTAAAACCGGTGAGCATATGCTCAGGTGAGGATTAAAAAAAAAAAAAAAACATAGAGTGGCTGAATGAATTTAAGAAAACCCACAAGATCCAATTTTATGCTGCTGGCAAGGGATTAACTCCTCACCAAAAGCAAAGGCAACAGAAGCAACAATAAATAAGTGGGCCTACATCGAACTTAAAAGCTTCTGCACAGCAAAGGAACCATCAACACAATAAGAAAGCAACTCACTGAATGGGAGAAAATGTTTGCAGATTATATATCTGATAAGAATTAATACCCAAAAATATTAAAAAGCACGTACAATTCAACAGTTCCCCCCCCAAAAAAAAACAACAACAAAACTCCAAAACTCAACAACCCAATTGAAAAGTGGGCAGATGCCTTGACCAGAGTGGCTCACTTGGGCATTACACAACAAAGCGAAAGGTCATTGGTTTGTTTCCCAGTCAGGACACGTGCCTGGGTTGTGGGTTCGGTTCCCAGTCAGGGTGCACACGAGAGGCAACCAATCAGGAGGCAAACAACCGAGGTTTCTCTTGCACATTGATATTTCTCTCACTCTCTTTCTCCTTCCCTTTCCCTTTCCCTAAAAATAAATAAATAAAATATTTTTATAAAATGGGCAGAGATACTGAACAGACATTTTCTAAAGAAGACATATAAGAGCCAAAAGTACATAAAAAGGTGCTCAACATTATTAATCATCAGGAAAATTAAAATACCACCACAATGAGATATAACTCCATATCTCACATTTTCATTTGTGATTTTAGTTGTTATTTTAAAATGTTGTTGCAGGAAAGCAAATTCCTTTGTTGACTGCATTATAATCAGGCCTATAACCATGTCATTTTAAGTTTTGTCATTTATAAACAGTCATTGTTTTTGCTCTAATGTATTTGCAAAACTATACAAGGTCTGTCCAGGAAAAGTTCAGCCATTGTTAATATAATGAGAGCAATTTGTGCAGCATCAATGTAACCTGGTGGCCAAGGAGAGTGGACTGGAATGCACATGTGTGAACAGTGTGGACTTCACCATCCTAGTCATTGAGGGTGGTGGATGCCCTCAGGTGACCATGAGTATTATGTGGCTGTCACATCCAAAATGATTGAGCGAGGAGAGCAATGAATCTGCATCAAATTTTGCATTAAGCTCGAACCTTCTTCCATGGAAGCTATTCAGATGATTCAGAAGACCACAGCTATAAGCAACTGGTGATTAGGCAACTTTATCATGACAATGCACCTGTTCGTGTATCACATCTTGTGCAGAGTTTTTTAGCAAAACATCAAATCACTTAGGCAACTCAGCCCCTCTACACCCCTGATTTGGCTCCCTGTGACTTCTGGGTTTCCCCCAAACTAAAATCACCTTTGAAAGGGAACAGATTTCAGACCATTAATGAGATTCAGGAAACTTTGACAGGGCAGCTGATGGCAATTGGGAGAATTGTGTGAGGTCCCAAGGTGCCTAATTTGAAGAGGAATGAGACATCATTGCCTTATGACAATGTTTCTTGTATCTTGTATTTCTTTCAATAAATGTCTCTATTTTTCATATTATGTGGCTGGATACCTTCTGGAAAGACCCTAGTATTATGTCTTTGGAGGGGTTCATGGAGAGGACTCTGACTTGTTTTGAATTGCATATTTCTGAGAATCAATTCTTTGATCATACATTTGAACTGAGTGAAGATTGCTGGAGCTCTGAAATGACTGGATTTAGAGGTGCATGAGGATAATAAGGATAAACAGAAATTATTTATGGGACATAATAAACTGAATATAAGTGTGGCTTTCATAACTTTTTGTTGAAAAATATTGCTGGTTTTTAATCTTTTGTTTTTCAGACACAAGAACACTTTTTTTTCTGTAGTGCAATTTGATAAATTGTACTTTCATAAGCAATATTGAGGTATTTATGTTTTTCTCACTATCTGATCCCTCTGGAATTCAGAAACTCTTCATGACTGTGTATTATTTTTTCTGTGGCAATATGTTTGTTTACATATACCAATAAGAATCTGATTTCTTCATAACAGGATGCATTCAGCCAGTTTACAATTGTGATTTTATTAACCAAATCTTTGTCTGGAATGTCATAATCAAAAGAGACATATCTGGGCTCTGGGTGTCACTGGAACCCTTAGGGAATTAATATTGACTTGGAAGCCAATAAAAGCCCTTGGAGAAATGGCCTGGTACCTTTCCTGGTCATAGTTCATGGCATTCTTTCCAGGTAAGGAGCAAAGGTTGCTTTCTTGAAAGACGGCCAGGGAAGAAACTCCAGACATTTTGGAGACCTCGAGAACTTGAAAAACTCACTCAAATCTGCAGTTATTGCCAGAAAAGCCAGATGGCAACAGTGTGGCTTGGCTCCCCAGACCCAATGTGTTCATTAAAGCTCAGTCTAGGAATTTCTTTTACTGTTCCAGCAAAGTAGATTTACGAAAGCTGATGTGATCAATTGTTATTCCTATTGTGTTTATGCAAATAATCAGGCCAAATTGGAACTGGACTTAATGTAATAAATGAATTGGTATTGATTTGGCTCTTTGATAAAAATAAAGGTGATTTTAGGAGAAAAATATTTTCAGTAAAATCTGTTATACACAGTTATGGAAAGTAGACTGTAATTAAGTGAACTGTCTGTAAAATTTTATTTCTCTCCTAAAACCTAGGCTGGATCTTAAATTTTCCAAGTTTTTTTTCAGACTAATATTTCATTTTTCTTTCCCTTTTGAGTTGGAATTATTGGGAACTACTGATGTAGTGTCAAACATACAGAATTTACCTGAGCACCTGACGATATTATGAGAGACATTTAAACTACAGATAAAGAGGATCTAAAAGATTGCCACTTCTTAATTCCAACAAAAGACTTGTATTTGGGTGTCTTCTCATCTGATACTCTTGCAGACTCAGAAACTGGTATAATTTTCTGTGTTCATTAACCTTTGTGTTTTTTTCTACTTTCATAGAATGTATGCTATAACCTTGTTTACCTTGTTTCAATGTCAAATTCTTGAGGGTTGTCTGGTTGGACTTTGTGGAAGCAACACCTACCTCCAATGGGCGGGTGTGCTGTGAGCAGCTGGTCAGACTGTTGGGTCTTCACAGAGTTCCTGACCACAGCCCCTGCAGGACTTCCCTGGTAGATCTGCCCCACCAACCAGACCAAGTGGAATTGGCGGCAAACATAGAGTAACTCCGACACCCTCTACAATCACACCATTCCATCAGTGTCTGTGCTTGTACGGGAACAAGTGAAGCAAACTGTAGCTTAGCTATGTGGTTTGCAGCAGCTTAGTGTGGTTGGCAGCCCAACAGGTAGAGCTGCAGCAACCCGTGCCATTGTGCATCGAATGCCACAGTGGAACCACCAATGAAACTGCCTGGCTAATGGGCTGGACCACCAGAGACCTCTGCCAACTCATCACCATCCTGATAGCGGAGGATGCCTGGGAGAAAGAGAATGCTTCACTCGGAATGGGGGCTCACTCTTTTCCATGGGAACCCTCTGGGCTTTCAGACCTTATGGGTGGCCCTACCTGCCCTCCAACTGTACCTGGGGAAAGCCTTACATCCTGGATCAAGTGATAGACACCCTTCTGGACATATCCTCACAATTGAGACTCATGTCATTGCTGAGTAAGATGAGCAGCTGGTGGTTCTACCCTTTTCCCACATCCGTACCCTCTATGGGGACAATTCTCAAGCACACTGCCATAACTGCTTTCACCACACTAGAAATGCTGTATCCCCAGTGTCTGAGGAAGTCTCACAAATGAGAAGAGTTATTCTGTAGCACCTCATGGCCTTAGACCTCTTAACCGCAGCCCAGGGAGAAGCTTACTCATTGAGTGTTGCATGTACAGCCCTGATAACTCTCATAACACATCTCAGGCCCTGGCCACATTAGGTGAAATTCTCTGGGTAGCTGGTGGTGTCATGTCCTCCTTGGCATTCTCAGTCTCTGCCTTCTTCTCCTCCTCTTAGGGTGTAGCCTATACTGTATTCGTGGCACACAGTTGTAGTGCACCGATGCTCTGACCTCCCAGGGACTCCCTGCCTAGAAGAACTAATGTGAAGAGTGTGAGGTAGAGGAGCAATGTTGAGTCGGAGTGTAGGGTAACTCAGGACATGGCCCCTCCACCTCAGAGAACAGGTCGCTAACTGGCCAGCAGCCATAAGAAATGAGTACAATGGGCTGTATGTGGAGTCCCAGCCTTCTCAAGCCTTCTGTGTTTATGGCAAACCTGTAGCACTTCCTCACACACTACCATGGAACCCTCCCCACCACCAGTGCCCTATAAGCCCTATAAGTAGGACCACAGCTGGAGATGGGGTGCAGCCTCTCTTGCACCAATCTGCTGCCATTGTGGCAACCCCTATAATGTAAGTAATGAGCAGCTTGTCCACATCTTCTGGTCCTCCAGGTGGTTTTTTGGAGTATCACAAACACTTAAGCAGCTACTGGTCTTGTAACTCCTGTGTTATAATATGGATTATTATCCAGCCGTGAAAAGGAAATCCTGCTAGTCATAATAGCATGGATGGGCCTTGAAGGCATTATGTTAAGTGAAATGAGTCAGATTGAAAAGGTGTATACTGTATGATCCTACTATATGTGGAATGTAAAAAAATTGAAACTCATAGAAACAGAACAGATTGGTGGATCATAGAGGCAGGATGTGGGGGTTGGAAGAAATGGGTGAAGGTGGC
>PVJI01011537.1:0-55594 GCA_004026765.1 Micronycteris hirsuta | reverse complement strand
GAGAAGGGTTTTCAGGAATCACTGTAGAGGACACATGGACAGAACTAAGGGGGAGGAGGGAGGCTGGGGGGGAAGGTGGGGCTGGAGGGGAAGGGAGGAGGGGAGGGGAGAGGATGCAAATAACTGTAATTGAACAAAAAAAAATTAAAAAAAAAAGAAAATACGTGAAGCCCAGAGTTTCAAGATAATGTTGCTTTTTGACCTTGTCATACATATGTATAGAAGGGGTCTTCATTATATTGCCAGTGTTCACATTTAGGGACAGATAAAGAACATTGAATCTAATATTGGCCAATGACATCATGTCTTTTTCCATTCTCTTCAAGAATAATGCATATTCATGTGGTAGTATGTGGGAGGAGAGGCCTATATAACTTTGAATTTAATTCATTTGTAAGGAGAATATTCTGAAATATCAGAAAATATGCATAACAGTCGATTATCTAAAAACTTCAGGGCCAAGTGACCTACAAAATCTCAGCTTTGAAAATAAACTTAACAAGTCATTAGTTAAAACTCATTTGCATGAATGGGTTTTTCACTGCATATTTTCAGAAACACATGCTTGTCTTAAAAAGGACAACCTTGCTCCCTTCTCTCAGTATGAAGTCTCACATTCATTACAGCAAGTAACCTGTATCTTTTAAAAGGTCAGTGTTTGGTAAACCCAGACCTAGATCCATAAGCTCTTCTATGCAAATGAAGAGTCATTTGAATTTGTATGCCAAATGTGAAATGGTAAGTGTGGAACAGCAAGTGTTTTATGTAGAATGACAACTGTGGAATGGTGAGCGTGGATTACAAGTGTGAAACGAAGTCGTGGACTCCTGTTGAATGTTAGCCCCTATGTAGTACAACCTGTGTTTTAGGGAGGAGAATTAGAGAACTCTGGCTGAAACACCAAATGTCACACACACCTCTCTGCCTTTCTCTTAGATGGAACCCTACTAAGAATTTATTGTCACATGAGTAGGTCAGCCCTGCCAAAATGTATGAAACCTCCCTTCCAACTACTGTCAGATTCACTGCCTTGCCTACCTCAGTCCTGAAGAGGAACAAACAGAGCATTCCTTAGCTGTCAGGGTGATATTCTGCTCCCCAGCCAACTCAGGTGGAAATGTCACTGTAGGTAAATGTGATACCCTTCACCACCCTGAGGTCAAAAGCACTCTATAAGAACAAGGTTTATGTCAAGAGAGAGGAAGGAAAATTACTTTTGAAATGGCAAGTGTATGGTAGTTACTAGTTTAGGCACAGTACTTGGGCATGTATCTCAGCTCTACTATATATTCATCCTGTATTCTTAGAGAAGTTAAAAAATGACACACATCAACACACATTGATGAGATGTGTTTCTCATCTCACCAATGAAAGCTTAGATGTGGTTATGAGGGTTAAGAAAGACAAGATATATCAAGTGTCTATTTGACGAGGACTCAATTGATAGTAATTATTATGAGTAGTACAATCTCCTAGCACACAGGTGGCAAACACAAGGCCCATGGGCCGAATCCGACCCTCCCCCTTGTTTTATCTGGCCCAGCACCTTGTTTTTACCTGGCAGCAACACTGAGCTCTTGCTTAACAGTTAAGGAGTAGTTACATTTATACAGTCCTAAAATTATATCCGGCCCTTTGAAGGCAACTGTGAGGCTGGTGTGGCCCCTGGTGAAAATGAGTTTGACACCCCTGTCCTAGCAGTCCTCACAAACTTTAAAAATGTGTACCCTAAGTTAGTTCTTAGGAATATTTTGAAAATTCAGTTTTATATATTTTCAGTGTTTTTCAAAGGTATTTCTGTTGCTTCATGTTTTTTAATAATGGCAAATTGTCTAGATTTTATGCTGTCTTAAAGTACTTATTCAACTGTTTTGTCGAACAGTTATCTTTTTTAAGTTAATGTATATGCATTTTCAGCTTGTGCGTGGAAATATTTCTATCAATATTTAAAAATCAGATAGAACTTAAAACAGGCTGCTGGTCAAAATATTTTCTCTAAAATGTTCTTTTAATTTACAAAGTCTAGAAATAAATTAATTTATTTGGGTCAACATTGAATTAAGAAATATATCACCTTTCCCTGATATATATTAGCTTTCACCTTATTTTCATCTATTATTAAGTTTAAGGGCTCAAAAAGAGCATGCAATTAGTTGTAAAGTAACTGGTAAAAAAAATTCTCAATTTGGATTTAGGAGTGACCTGAACATAGAACATCAAAAATAGTGTTTCTGCCATGGTATAGATGAAAGGGAAAGATTCATAAGAAGCAGAAAGGGGACTGGAAAATTCATCTTTCTAAAACCACAAGGAAAATTCAAAACAGGAAAAGCTGCATTCATATCTAAATCCTAGAATACTTTTAACTGCAATACATAGAAAACCAAGCTCAAATTGTTTTAAGAAAAGAAAATCAGTTTATTAGCTTACATATCCTGAAAAGTCCCAGGGATTGGTCAGGCTTCATGCTTTATTAATCAGACCTCAGTTTCCCTCTGTCTTTCATTCTTGCTGTCTTCTCAGTTGAACTTATTCTTGGGCTCCACAACCTAAAACAAGAGAGAGCACTCTCTTTCCTAACAGCTGAATATGTTGTTGGTCCTCTAAGTGGTGTGATTTTACTTAACTCTCTGTCCCAGAACCAATCCCTGTAGCCAGGGAGATATGATGCCTGGCTGGATATTACCTGAATCTTATGGCCAACCCAAAAGTTTGAGGCACTGTGACCTCAACGTGGAGATTGTGGAGGAGGTGAGACTTCGCCAGGGAAAACCACTGTTGTTGTTGGAAAGAGAAAGGTGACCCGGTTCTCCAACGTTCAGTTTAAATTGTACATTCCCTGTGACATCTTTCCAGGCCACAGATTAAACAGTGACTTTTCTTCCACTCAACACATAAAAGATACTACAAGTGAGCTTCTTTGTCATGACAGGCATTATCTTAATTCCTTGTACTGTTTTTGCATCCTATACTATTTCAATGAATGTTTTTGGTACCCTGTCCAGATTTTCTATAATGTCCAGTGCATCCATCTTCCACCTGCTGTGAACATCTCACAGTTGTTTTTCAGAGAATTGCTTCAGCTCAATTCAAGCCACTTGGCCAGCAGTTGATGTCCTCCCAATCCAGGGGTAGCCCACAGCCAAATATGCTCTCACAGTCTATGAAAAACTGATTCCAGCTGGGACCACCTCCTTACTTAGCTTCTTCTTCTGGCCCATCCCTGATTCCTTCATTTCCTTTCTTCTGAGAACCCTTCCCAATAAGTCATGTACACCAAATCCCTTTCTTGGGCTCTGCTTCTATGGGATTTTCCTCAAATAATTATTCAACTTGTCACATGAACTTACCGTTAATTTTTAAGATTCTTTGAGAGAATGACACATGCTTTGGTCTTCAATTTTTTAATATAATTTAACTTTTCATAGATGTACAATATATAGTGTTTTTTCCAACTGTCTTGAGAAGACCACATCTTATATTGTAATGTTTATCAAACATTAATGTTCATACAGATCTCTTAGGAATCTTATTAAAATGAATCAGTAGGACTGAGTTGGGACCTGAGATCTTCATTTCTAACAAGATCCTAGGAGATTCTGATGTTACTGGTCTGGGAATCATACTTTGAATATCATATTGTACTATGAACAAATTATTTTAAATCACCCACAGCATTTCTAGCCAACTTAGAAAATATTTGTTAATGGGTTAAAACTTATTGAAAAAAATGTGTAAATTAAAGGTATTTTGATTGAAAAAAGGGAGCTGATTTAAAAAGGATGTTTTCTAAAGATATATAGATTCTTTGTCCTACATGAGGGCTCTCAGTTAAACTTACTAAAGGAAACGTGCTAAAAAAGTTTCCAGATAACCTGCAGTAGAAATATTTTCCAAACCTCATTTCTTCTGTTCTAGGACTGAGAGCTAAGGGACCAATTAGTAATGGGCCAGTATTTCTCAGATATGCCAACAGAAATTGAACAGGGCAATTTTGGGAAGAAGTAGAATGTGTTTTCTTATTTGCCATGGGAAATCCAATGTCCATGCCGGACATCAGCTTCTGAGTTTAATCTTAAAGTCCGTTATGCCTGGGCGCTTGATTTATTTCTAGAAAGGATAATGGCTACAGTCAAGCTTCTACTGGGATGTGCATTACAGGCCCTGGGGTCATGGGTGGCTTTATCCCAGAGCTCACAGTTGGCCATTCCTGACATTATAGCCTACCAATTATAGCTGAGATAACCAATCAATCTTTCATTTCTTTAAACTTGCAGGATCAAGCTCTGTTCTCATCAAAGAGTGCGATTCTTTAGTTTTAGCCCCAGACCTTTCTTCTGAAACAAAGATTTGTTTGTATTATGGTCATCTCTCTTGTGAAAGGAAGAAAAACTATACAAGCTTAATAAATCCTAATGCCCACAAACTGGAAATGTATAAAGAAGGACAATCTATTTAGTATAAAGATGTGGTTTTCAATCTTGGGTGCATCAGAATTGGCTGGAGACTTATGTGAAAATATAGTGTCAGTAGTTCCGGACCAGGACCCAAGCATCTCCAGTTTTTTTTTAAGTATATATTATTGATTATGCTATTATAGTTGTTCCATTTTTTTCTGCCTTTTATCCATCTCCATCTGCATCCCCCTCCCTCAAATATCCCACCCCTTAGTTCATGTCCATGGGTCATACATAAAAGTTCTTTGGCTGTCCCATTTCCTATACTATTCTTAACCTCCCCCTGTCTATTTTGTACCTAACAAAAGCTCTCAAGGGGCCCTGGCCAGTGTGACTCAACTGGTTGGATCATTGTCCTATGGACCAAGGGGTCACGAGGTCGATTCCTGGTCAGGGCACATGCTTAGGCTGTGGGTTTGGTCCCTGGTTGAGATGCATACAAAAAGCAACTGATCGATGTTTCTCTCTCACATCAATGTTTCTCTCCCTCTCTCTCTTTCCCTCCCTTCCCCTCTCTCTAAAAGCAGTCAGTATGTCTGTGGGTGAGGATAAAAAAACAAAGAAACAAAGTTCTCCAGGAAATCTGATGTACAAGATTGAACATCATTGCTATAAAGTGGTAATTCTCAAACATTTGTGGGCATCAAAATCACTCAGAGAGATTTTTAAAATGCAGATTCCTGAGTCTCGCCCCAGACATACTGACTCAACAGTTCTGGTGTGGGTGGGACCTGAACATTTGCATTTCTAATAAGTTCAGGTGATGCTGATTCTACTGGTTCAGAAATCACATTTTACTTGGCAAAACTGCATATTAGAATCTCATGGGGATATTTTAAAATCACCTTATACCCTAAGAATCCTGAAACACCAATTCAAAAGAACCTATGCACCCCAATGATATCAGCATTATTTACAATAGCCAAGTGCTAGAAACAGCCTAAGTGCCCATCAGCAACTGTGTGGATAAAATACCTGTGGTACATTTACACAATGGAATGAATACTATGCAGCTGAAAGAAAGAAGGAACTCCTAACCTTTGTGACAGCATGGATGGAACTGGAGAGCATTATGCCAAGTGAAATAATCCAGGTGATGAAAGACAAATACCATATGATCTCAACTATAAATGAAACTTAATCAACAAAACAAACAAGTGAGCAAAATATAACCAGAGGCATGGAAATAAAAAACAAACTGATAGTGACCAGAGGGGAGGAGGGAGGAGTATAACAGGGAAAGAAGGGGGAAGGGTAGAGTCAAGGAATATGTATAAAGGACACTAGAACAAAGACAACAAACAGAGGCTGGGTGGGGATTGAAAGTGGAAGGTGAGGAGTGGGTAGGGCAGGGGAGAGTTATTGGGGAGAAATGGGGACAACTGTAAATGAACAAAAATTTTTAAAAAAGTTCTAGCTAACAAATTCTAAGGCAAGGCAAAAAATAAATAAAATAAAATTCTCATGCTCAGCACAAGTACCAGGATCTTCCTGGGAAGAATTAAGGCATCAGTATTTTTTTAAAGCAGGTAATGTTAGTGTGCTAAAGTTAAGAACCACTAGTGGAGAATAATATGGGATCAAGTTTAACCTTAATTTGCAGAGAAAGCCATCTCTGGGTACACACATGCAATAGCAGAGAGCATTCACTTTGCAACAGGGAGATATAGGTGTAAATTCTGGCACAGCCATCAAATAACTGGGGGACTGGGTGTACATTACTTAATCCATCAATGCTTCCATATCCTCATCTATAAAATGGATATTATACCAATAGTAATTTTCTCAAACAAATAGGATAATGAGCTTAAGCTTTTGACTCAGAGCCTGGAATATAGTAAGTGTTCAATAAATGTATGTGAGCATTATTGTTGTATCATTTATAATTATTACTGTTGTTATTATATAAAGGATTTTACTGATAACTGCCCCTTGCCACTCTTCTTCTCGGAACTACTTGCTTATGTATGATGTTCTTCATTTTAGATATTCTATGTTGCACATACGTGTTTGGGGTGGGGTAGTTCTTCTGTACTATTTTCCATGTAGGGAGATAGCACATTTAGCTTTAAGAGTCATTCATCTTTTTATGAATATTTTTCTCAGATGATTTCTCAAACACAGTTGGTGGGTGTTTGGAAGGTTATGGGTTGAAAGTCTTAGAGTTATAGCACACCTGAAAAGATCAAAGAGACTGCATTCAAATGACCTCAAAACTTTATCTTTTCCTGTGTCCACAGTCTTTGCAGTGTGGCTGTGAGTCCAGACCCCAAGAGTCCTTGCACACTTCTGCTCTCTCGTTTGCTCTTCTGCCTTCTTCATGAAAAGATGCAGGTTATCTTAAAAAGTGTGAGGCATAAGGAAAAAAGTTAAGTCAGCTTAAATATCTTAACTGAAGCCATAGACATGTGAAAGATCTCAGCCAAGGTCCAAGTCTCCTGGACACCCAGAGAACACAACAGAGACATTAATAGTCTGCTCAGGTCAACAAAAACCACCCAGCCAACCCACAGAATTATGAGAAAGGATAATTGGTGGTTGTTTCAAATCACTAAGTTTTGAGGTAGTTTGTTATATAGCAGTAGTTAACTGATGTAGAACATTAAATGAAGAGCCCTGGCTGGTGTCATTCAGCTGGTTGGAGTGTCATCTCATAGACTGAAAGGTTGCAGGTTTGATTCCCAGTCAGGGCACATACCCAGGTTGTAGGTTTGATCCCCTGCCAGGGTGTACATAGGAAGGCAACCAATTGATGTTTTTCTCTCACATCTCTCTCTCTCTCTCCTTCTCCTTTTCTCTCTCTAAAAGGAATGAAAAAAAAAAAGTCTATGGGTCGGGATAAACAAGATTAAATAAAAGGAAAAATAAAAAAGAATGAAGATGATGGAAATTGGAAATAATGGAAATCACATCTCATTATTTGCCAAAAAAATTTTTTTAGGGTTGGTCTTCTGGGTATGTTACTTATAACATAAATAAACTTGTATTTACTTTTACAAAAATAAATATTTCATAGAGGTTTTTGAATTAGAGTTTTCTGGTCATTTATATGAAGAATATTTTTTATTTTGTTGTTGTTTAGACTGGCAGTAAGTAGACCAACTCAGAAAACCTTCAGGGGGAGATATCTCCTGGTAGAGTCTGTTCCAGACAAAAACCAGATGATATAGTATATAAGTCATAGACAAATCTAAAGGAATAATTGATTGTGCCAGTGTCCCATTTTAGGCTCATCAAATTTAGTGAAAGCTATAGGTCTATCTACAAAGTCATCCCACTTAGAAGGAATTGAGCACAGTGGGTAGTGGGGAAAATACTCATTTTGTTTTTTAAGGAAATTGCCTCCTAAGAGCACAGACACTTAGCACTGATCTTCATAGAGCCATTGGCAAACCAACAATGAAAGACACTTTGGGGTCACAAGCCGGTGACACTGTGCACCAGTCAGTGCTGAAATCACAGATGCACTCAACAGAGAAAAATAAGAATTGTGAATATCCTCCTGAAACAGTTGGAGGATATGCACTCTAACTGTTCAACCTCATAAGACTTTGTCAATGCACTCTAACTGTTCAACCTCATAAGACTTAGGTGCCTGAGAATGTAGAATCAAGCTTTTCTACACAAAATTAAGTTGGTGTTTAATTTCTTTAACATGCCCTACTGAGTGACATGAATGAAAATAACAGTAAGTTTCTCCAATGGCATCCTACAGCACCTTGGCAGGACAAAAAAAAAATAAGTTTGGAGGGATCGAGATTTGGAATTTTACAAGATGGGTTGATGGCATTAAAAATAAGGAAGATAGCTGAAGTGTTGTATAATGGGGTCTCAGGAAGATGGGCAGAAAGTAGATAGGTATCAAAGGCTAGCAGGATAATGGGCCAAAAAATGATATTGAAAGGGTTAGAGAGAATAAACTTTAATTTTTGTAGTGTAGGGATAAGATTTTAGAGGTGGCTCAGCTTGATCTTGTCACAGAAGTTCAGTGGAGGTAAAGGTCATTGGAATTAAGGAGGTTGCTCAACTGAAAAGTCTGAACATCCATGTTATCTACGATGCTGGCAGGACTTGGAACAGATATTAAGATCCCAATCAGGTGCCAGTATTCTCGAGAATGAATAAGTGAATCAATAATTTAATAAATCAATCAAACCTAATCCATTGGATTCCAAGAATACTAAATTTAAAGCTATAACAAACATGCGTATCCAGGACCCAATAGTCAGTTTAAAATGCTTTCTTATTTTACCAAGCAGTAGGCAAGAAGGCAAGACATAATCAACAGTTTTCCACAAAGCAAAAGCAGTTTATTGCTATTCAAAGACATACCTTCTTTTGTTATTAATCTTTTTTGCAATTTTTATTGTTGTTTAGTTACAGTTGTCCTGCCTTTTCCCCTCTAGCTCTCCCCTGCACCATCTGCCCTCACTCCCACAGTCAATCCCTCCCCGTTGTCCATGCCCTAGTCTATTTGTGTTGTTTAAGTTTATAACATGCCTAGATGTTTGCCCTCTTCCTCCATTGCCTAAAAGTGATGAGCATGGGTTTGTTTGTTAAGGGGTATGAGATACCCACCTCAGTCCCCAGGTTTGATAGCACACACACACACCACTCCAGTCACTCATGGATGAGCACTGTGCTATGCACAAGGGAGGTGCACTGAGTGGTTATGAAAATAAGTGACTTGAGTCATGTATAAAAATAGGGCAAGGAGAATTCTCCCGTCTGAGAAAGATGTCTGGTTTGCTCTTCACAATAATCTAATGAAAGTTATTTCTTCAATAAATGATGTTTGACACCATTTTTAACTAGTATCAACAGTTCAGAGAGTTAGGTTAACATGACAAGGGTCAGGGAGTACCAAATATACACTATATGGAATGGTTTGAATAGTGACCTACCTATTATTACTTCATAATATTGATTCTTGTTTATAACTCTCAGAAACTTCTGATAAGTGCTCCCTGTCATCCTTTCCCATTCAGTCTGGAGGCCCTTACCAAGCTATGATCACAATGAGCAAATACTTTGATAAGTTCCCACAAATTCTACAACATGAGCTAGGATATATAGAACTTGAGCCAGATGATTTTCTTATAATATTTTTTATCTTTTACAACAACCCTGAAAGGCGGGCATTACTATCTGAGATTTGCAAATTAATAAATTGAGAATTAGAGGCTAAACTTTTTATCCATGAAATATACCACAAATATTTGAAGCAGCAATCTGAGCCAAATCAGGCCAGTTGCGAAGTTGGGGCTTTTCCCAAAATTCCAAGTGGCCTCAGAAACCCTACTGAACCTAAAATTTTTAGGTCCCATTTTTCTGTCTCGAGGATGAAGGATATTTATCGCTTAGATTCCAGGTACATCAATATTTGACTTCTAGTTGATTCCATATCAGCGCAACCATCTTCCCATCATCTTAAATTTTGTACTGCAAACCAAGAGGGGTGCAAAAAGATGAAGCCCTCCCCGAGCCCTTCCGGCTTCAAGGTTCCAGGAGAGATTCTGAATAGCTTTGCTTACAGTAATGACCCTTCCTCACCTTCCCTACCAAAGTGGCTGCTGTTTTATAGTTCTATAAACTCAAGGAACAGAAGCAAGAGCAACACACAAATAAACAAAAACAAACAAAAAATAAAACATGATTTTATCTACTGTTTTATCCCATATAATCAATGGACTCCAAACAAGAAATGTAATGGAGATGGGATGTGTATACAGAAGATTACCATGACTCAGGTTAGAAATAGTTAATATTTGTCAACAGGATAGAAGGAAATGATGACTTGAAATCTGTGGGAATCAAAGACTATAAGAATTTCACATATATAAGGAGATTCTGGCAGAAGGACACAGTAAATGGCGTTCCAGTCACCAGTCATGGAATGAGAATGTGGCCATTGCTGTTTGCCTTTTCCTGACTGCCTTCATTGTTATAGCAAAGTGTAAATAGATTTGGAAAGATAGGGGATTTATTAAGTTTGTCTGAGTGCTCTTTCATAAGATGAGCAAAATAGAATCAAATTTTCCTACAACATGCACAGTTCTGCTCTCAGGGCTACCAGCTTAGCACAACCTTCCCTGCTTCTCTCAAAAGCTAAGATTGATTTTTTGCCTTGAGGTTCAGTGCAGGAAAATTATTTTTAAACTGAAAAACTTTCAATAAAATGTAAGGTCTAAGTAAATAAATATATAGATGGGGTATCTTTTATATGCAGTTTGATATGAGAAGAAATAGGACAATTTGGGAAAACATCTCTTTGGTATGAAAGGAATGGCTGCAAAAAGTGAATTCTTTAGCAGAAAAAAATTTCAGTGAAAAATAGTTGCATCTCCTGAAGATCAAATGTAAAAAGAATCACTATAGTTTAGTTATATTGCTTGTCTTAGCTTGGATTTTTTTTCTTACCACATATAGGTGGAGAGAGATGGAATATTTTGAAAGGATAATCTATAACCAGAAATTCTAGAGCTCTCAACATTTGAACCAACTTCCAACCTCTACATTCTCCTTTCTTCTCTTAGAAATAACACGTTATTCTTGAAATCCAACATATTTCCATTTTATGAAAAATACATAAAACCCACTGTTTCAGTCAATGTTTAATCATAAAGCAGAACCACTGGGCATACATATATCCAGTTATGTATGAATTTGTTACAGGGATTTGACCTGTAACAACTCATGTTATAATGACTCATTAAACAGTCTCTGTAACACCATTGTTTTTGCATCTGAGGCTGAAACCTGGAGTCCCCAGGGAAGGCAAATAGAAAGGAAGACAGAGGTAAAGTGGGAGAGATCAAAGACAAACAGGAGGCACCAAGGAGGAACTGGAACCCATGGCAATCTCGTTGCCTCTCATTTTGGTGATGTAAGTGTCCTGCAGAAGCAGGAACTCTTTGTCATGAGCTAAGCACACACCTGGTCCAAACCTCAGAGAAGCTGAAGGGGGACCCAGGAGAAGGTGGAGCAGTTACAGCTAAGAGCTGCCCAGTAGTAACAAGAAGAATCAATAGATTAATGAGAAGGTGTAAATGGCCAAAGCATCTTCCCCATCATTCAAAAATGAAAGCATATGGCCAATATGTTACCTCCAAACACCAAATCTATGAAAGTATCTCTGATGACTCATCTTAACCAGAAACATGGCCCATTTTAACCAGAATTCCACAGAAGGGAATTCTGACAAGTGTAGTTTAGTCTAGCCACCTTGATACATTACTAAGCCATCACACTCACCTTCCCAAAAGCACCCTTACTACGAAGGATACTATAAAACTGGGGTCTGAACTACAGGGTGATGAGAGGGAGTGATTCCAGTGATCCAGGGCAGGTAACATGGCCAAATCCAAAGACAGACCCACAATTTTACCGGCAACCAACTCTATACAATTATTGTCAAGATCTGTCATGTCTATTCTTTCCATAAATGCTTTCTCAGTTTTCTCTTGAAATTCAAGGGAAAATATACACAACTTTAGCCAATGTAAAATTCACACATAGTGGGCCAATATAAAGAACACGGGAGCCCTGGCTGGTATAGCTCAGTGGATTGAGCATAGGCTGCGAACCAAAATGTCACCGGTTAGATTCCCAGTCAGGGCACATGCCTGGGTTGCAGGCCAGGTTCCCAGTGTGGGCCACATGAGAGGAAACCACATATTGATGTTTCTCTCCCTCTCTTTCTCCCTCCCTCCCCTTCTGTCTAAAAATAAAGAAAATCTTAAAAAAAAAAGAATAGAGGAGACAAAACATGTCCAAGTTCTCTGAGACATGCTAATAGTTTTTTTTTTTTTTTTCTTTAGTGACATTTCCAAATGTCACACGTATTTCTTCTTGAGGTTCTGGTATCCTCCTTTCGTAAAATGTATCAACTGACTTGCAGTTTTTTGATTTTTTATTTGTTTTAGCACTGCCAATTCATAATCCAGATTTTCTGTCAGGCAATTCAATCTATTGGGCAGGAAATATATTTGCTATACATCGTAAAATATAATCTGAGGTGCTTATAGCATGAAAATAATAAAGCCACATTGGAAATCAAGAATCCTGCACTTAGATTGAACAGGATGAGTATATACAGACAACATAATTACAGTAACAATATAACATTTTAGTAACTTTAAAAATTTCAAAAAATGATTTTGTAAATACTCTGTGTGTGTGATTTGTGAGTGTTGTTAGTGTCAATGAATGTATAAATGAATGAAAGGATTTCCTTAAAAAATCTGGGAGGGTAAGATAGCTTTGAACTTGGTTTAAAAGTGACATATAAGTTGAAAATGTAAAGGAAGGGATCAGGTGGGGCATTATATAGGAGTAAAAATAAGGGAAATTATTGTAGAATATCATTTTGCGGTTTCCACCAGTTGAACTTAGTTTATTGATATTCATTAGCAAATAAAATTTTATTGCTGATTTTTTTATGCATTATACGTTTTTCAAATTGTTCAATGAATTTTATGCATTTTTCAATAGTGGTTGCTGATTGTAGAATATCTTAGTGGGTAAGTAACAAGAATCTAGGCTGGTGAGAAGGAGGGCAAGTTAGTAAATGTCTCCTCTTACAAGGAGGTTAAGAAATCTGGGTTGTAGATGATGGTCAGTAAGGAGTCATTTGTGGCATTAGGAATAATTTGATGAAAATATCAGATGAATATACCAGATGGATGATGGAAAATTCCAGAAAACTAGCCCTAAGAGTTAGAGCTAAAATCCGGTTAGTGAGGAAAATGAGGATTCTCTTTAAGGATGTGTCTTAGAAAATTAAGCATTCATGAGTCATGAAGCAGAAAAATAATTGGCCATCAAACTACCAGCAAGTGAGACTGAGCTCAGGACCAGGCCTGTGGGACACTCCAGAATATATAGCCTCTCCTTTCTTTGAGGAAGGGGCAGACTAGGAGACTAACAATGAAACAAAGACCCTTTGTTCCCTAAACTAATGTACTGTGTGAGAGAAACAATGAGATCTTCAAAGGGAAAGGGTGGTTATTCCTTTATATTAAAAATTAGATTTGACTAAGGCATGACAGATTTTAATTTTCAAAGATGTCCACACCTTCATTCACACTTATACTCCTGTCTCACATACTCTCCTTACAATGAAACCTTGACACTTCTCCCTGGAGAGATGGGATCCATGTTTCCTCTCCATAACACTAGTGACCTGTGACTATCACAGAATCAGTGCTGTATGATTTCTGAAGAGAGGTCATAAAACACAATGTAGTTTCTGCCTTGTTCTCTCCCTCCTGAGAACATGTGGGGAGCCCATAAATTTGAAAATAGATGCTCAGAGAGCTCTAGCTATTCTAGTCTTCAATTCTTTGAGTCTTATCAGTGCAGAAGCCAGACAGGTGAGTGAGTGAGCCTGGGTGATTCTAGCCCCAGCCTTGGGTGACCCAGCTGATGCCCTGTGGAGCCAGCTTTCCAGTCTTCTAGCTAAGGACTCAGACCCTGTTAAGCAGAAATGAGCTGCCCTCACAGTACTCTGCTCAAATTTCTGACCCATAGAATCCATGAAAACATTACAATTGTATTTTACACCACTAAGTGTTTGGAATAATTTGTTACATAACCCTTAAAGACTTTTGGGTTATAGAGGGAATACAGGTTATAGAAGAGATTGAAATATATGTCTACAAAAGTAGGAGTGATGTAAAATAACATTAGTAGAAGCAGTACTATTAGTTCCATTTTATACTAGTGCCCCTTCATCTGTGGTATCTTTCGCCACAGTTTCATTTACTTGTGGTCAACCATGGTCTGAAAATATATGGAAAAATCTAGAAATAAACAACTTATAGGTTTTAAATTGCATGCTCTTCTGGTAGCACAATAAACTCTTGGGCCATCCTGCTCTGTCCCCCCAGGACAAAAATCATCCCTTTGTCTAAGTGTACCTAGGCTTTATATGCTCCCCACCCATTAATCGCTTAATACGTTTTTTGGTCATCAGGTCGACTATCATGGTATTGTTGTGCTTGTGTTCAAGTAGCCCTTATTTTATTTAAGAATACCACATTTATATAGCTTTTATTGCTATATATACTTATAATGTTTTATTTTATTATTGGTTATTTTTGTTAATCTCTTACTATGCTTAATTTACAAGTTAAACTTTATCATAACCATATATATAGGGTTCGGTACTATCCAAGGTTTCAGGTATCTACTGAGGGCCTTAAATGAACATAACCCCAGTGGATAATGGAGGACGACTGTAGTACCACTGATAGTAGTAATAGTAGAATTAGTAAGTAGTTAACACATATAACCTAATTGTTATAGATATATTCTTTTAACTAGTCCTTAAAATATGAAAATGAAGACAGTGCTTTTGTTATCTTTATTTCACAGAGGGGAATCTCCAGCTAGTCTGGCTTCAGAGTCTGCATACTAACCACATGAGTACCTGAGTAAAGGTTTGAAGGTAATAGGAATCTTAATGCTAAAATTAATAATAACTAGCATTTATTTAGCAATTAACTAGTCTCTCTGCCAGGTAGTATACTAAGAGCTTCAAATGTATTGTCTTAATAAACAATACAGGTTGGATAGATGGCTAGAAGTACAAATGAGCCCAGTGGCCTGAAATGAACTCTTTATTTGGGGCAAAAGAGACAAGTTAGAAAAATTACTTTTCCTTAGTCATGAATTTTGAAACCTACTTAAAACAGAAACCTACTACAAGATAGAAGTGCCTAACAAGGTCATCGAAAGCCTCAGAACGAGAGAAGAAGTTGGGAACACAGAGGAATAGCAGTGCAGACTGTGAACTAAATCCAAGAGCTCCAATCACAGAGAATCTATGTGGTGCAAAAGTAATCACTCATGAATGTCCTTTTATCTTACACTGACATTCTCAATAACTTTGAATAGCACTGGAAGACAATCCAATAGAAATCCAGCCTGCAGGCCTTCTTTAAAAAATTATTATTAATATTTGAGAATGCAACATTCATTGGGAGTCACTCATAATAATTTTCAGGGCTAAAATAAAATTAAGTTCATTCTCTCATTTAGTAGAGCAACTCTCAAAGATTAAAACAGATGCAAATGTGTAGCTTGCCCACATTCTGATTCTGCTAGAAGATATTCATCTGACAAATCAAAGCCCTCTCACAAATTAGCATTTACTGCAAGATGAAATCTGGGAAGATGAAATAAGGCATTTTCTTTCTATAATATATGCAATTTTTTTTAAAAACTTTCCCCTAATTATGATTTCTGCTCTCTGTCATCCTTACTTGTATTTGATCTCTACAGTGCCATTTGGATTTATATTAAATCGTAAAATCCTAGAAAGCAGGAGCT
This sequence comes from Micronycteris hirsuta, assembly GCA_004026765.1. Classification (NCBI taxonomy): domain Eukaryota; kingdom Metazoa; phylum Chordata; class Mammalia; order Chiroptera; family Phyllostomidae; genus Micronycteris; species Micronycteris hirsuta. The sequence goes on along the minus strand of PVJI01011537.1, from coordinate 39,803 downwards.
GTCCTACTTAATATATTCTCTACGGTTCTCAACCAAGGACTTTATGTGGGAAAGAGCATAAGCTTGAAGAAAAAAGTGATGGTGGTAAAGCCAGTGGTGCTTCTACCCACAGCCATGCCCTCCTCAGCCTTGCAGTGAAATGCAGACTTGTTTCTAAATCAGTTATGTCCCCAGACCTAGAAAATAGATCTTGATTGATTAGAGCCAATCATAACTACTCTCTACCTCTTTTCTATTCTCCACTAAAACTACCAATACAAGAGGGCATCCAGGAAAGATGCTACCCCCAGATTTAAATTAAAACAACAACAACAACAACTTTTTCCCAATGCATTTCTTTCCTCTTGGCACATTGCCACAAGTGGTTGCTGTAGTAGCCAGCTCACAAGCATGGGAAGAGTCTAAAAACTGATGGTAATGGGGAGAAGAAACATTGAAAGTTAGAAAGAACCCAGATCCTGAATAGCATCACTGAGCCACTGAATCTGCCCTGGACCACTCACCTTTAGACTTATTGTTTCCCACCTCCTGACCTTTTGTTTTTTTAAAGCCACTTTAGGTCAAGTTTAATGCTATTTACGGTCAACCATATCCTAAAGGACACGATATTACTCTGAGTAAAGAAATAAAGATCATTGGTGAAATCAATATTCAAGAAATATAAATAAGAATTACATCTCAAAATTATATGGCCTCTACAGGTTTTCATGACATATCAGGCACCCTAAACATATATTAGTTTTTATAGCACCATCTTTACTCCTTGGGCAATTGTCATGTACTAGAAAACTCACTAGTGAGCAAATTTTCCCCAGAGTACAGCTAATAGAGCCCATCACTTTTTTTTTTTTAAGATTTTATTTATTTATTTTCAGAGAGAGGAGAAGGGAGAGAGAAAAAGCAGTGTATGGTTGCCTCTCACATGGCCCTCATTGGGGACCTGGCCCGCAACCCAGGCATGTGCCCCGACTGGGAATCGAACCGGGACCCTCTGGTTCCCAGCCCGCGCTCAATCCACTGAGCTACACCAGCCGGGCTGAGCCCATCACTTTTAAGCCACGTTTGTGGGGATAGTAATGTTGCTAGAAGATGACAAATGAGCCACAGGGGAAAGACGATGCCAAAGAATCTCAAAATCATTGTAAACATTTGAGAGGATGGAGGATGGAGGTTAAGTAGTTAAGATGGTAGGAAAGAGACAAAGATTTTAATTCTACCTATGTTTCATATCTTTTTGATCTTAGAAATATTTCTTTACCTCCCAAATGCATATATTATTTTATTATTGTGAAGATTAAATAAAGTAATTTTCTTAATATAAGACATGGTCTATAACTCACATTTAATATTATAACTGTGGCTTTACAAAATCAAAATGTGTTTCTCCACAAAGAGGTGTTTTTTCTGGAATTAGTCTTTTCATCTCTCTTTTCCAGGCAAAGATGGGCTCCTCTCTTCCTCTTTCATTTAAACTCCTGAGATTTGCCTGTGGCAACTGTTTGCTGGCCCCTCTCTACGAGCAATGGTTGACTGACTTGATTTCATTCCTGTGAAAATGCTGGTGAGTGCAGAGCATTTCACAGTGTTCCTGGTCCGCGTCTGTGCCTCTTGCGTGACACAGGCCTAACAGCACCAATTCTGTGGTGCTTCCTGGGAATCAAGGAAATGGTAAAAGAAGACAATTCCCGAATAAAGGTGATTTGTGTTAGGCTCACTACCTAGTTCTTTATAACTCCCTTCCAAATTTTGCTTACGTCAGTATTGGAAACAGGAAGCTAATGGATCTAATCTTCCTTGCAGATAGTGTGGTTGTGAGTGTGTTTCAGAACTGCATTTTGCTTAAAACTTTTAGTGTTATAAATGGAATGCTTTGTGAGGCCTGTGCTTTTGAATTTAGTTTTACTCAAAGGATGATCCAAGAAACAGTAGCACTGGAATCTCCTGAAACTTGGAGGAAAGCAAATTCCTGGGCCACTCCAGACCTACGGAAGCAGAATGTCTGAGGGTAGGCCACGGACCTGGGCACTGTCTGGGGCGCCAGGTGATTCTGATGCAGACATATTTGAGAACCACCGCTCTCTCTCACTCTATCAGTATACCTCCTACTCTTTGACACCCAGTCTGTACTTCTGCTTCATGTTACCTATAAGCAGTTGACTTTATGACCCCTGGTTTAGACTATGAACCTGTGAGTAATTTTTATTCCTACATTTCCTCTGTTCTGTCCACAAACTTGCCATTTGCCTACTCCATATGTATCCCTAGTACAAATCCAGGTACAAAACTAGACCCAAATCCAGCTAGGACTCATAGACCAAGCCATGCAATTCCATGAAGGAGTAAAGGCCTGTTTGAACTCTCTTTAGAAGAGCCAGAAAGTCAGAAGAGAAAAATCCATTAAATAAAATTAATCAGAACTACCAAAATGGAAAGAAGAGGTATGTGGGATTTGAGGCTGGAGAGAATTTTCTGTAAACTGCTAGGGAGATAATTTTTTCTAAAAGTGGGTCAATATTAGGGCACATTACGCTCAGAGTCTTTAACACATTTATTTCAAGAATTTGAGTCTTGCCTCCCCTCCCCCAATCACACTGATGGAAGATACACGTTATTCTTTCCCTCTCTCACTCTGACGTTCTCTGTAACACCATGTCATTCCTGGAAGCTTTCAATTTTCAAAATAATCTTCCGTGGCCTATCAGGAGCTACTATTATATTTTAAAGACATCTCTAATTAATAAATGGCTGTTTAAAAATAAAGTCTCAAACAGCTAAACTCATAACGGAAGATCAAGTGTTTGCCACACAAGCAATCAAACAAATTGATGAACAGGAAGAAAATGACTATGGAACTAAAACTGTTCTATTATTAGTGAGCAATCTGCACATTTTTTCCCCAATTAATGCTTAGAATGAGATCTGAGTCAGTCGCAGCCTAATTACTGGCATATCACTTCGTTCATTAAAGGCTCCGCCACAGTCAGTGCTCGCTTCATTTGCATGAACCCTGCAAAAGCCACCCAGTAGGATGTCAGTCACTGCTTTGCAACCACAAGTCTGTGCTTTAGGTAGAGCTTTCTAGGGATAGTGCACCGCTTTCCTTATCATGCTGCTGGGTAAATACTCTGTCACTCACAGTCCTTATTCACATTAGAGGAAGACTTGTCTCTTGTAAAGATTTTCCAGGAATCATTTCTATGCATGGTATAGTACTGTGGGGAGTGGTTTTCAAAATGTGATTAACAGAAGTGTGGAGGATCTAAGTTCTGCAGGTGGTGTCTATCATCTTATTAAACAAGTATATATATAACAAAAACAGTCCTCTTTGAACAATGGCACTCCTAATTTCCCATCACCATATGAATAGCTAGTCCAAGTATTATTACCTTAATGGTCTGGGACAGAGGTTAGCCAATCTTTTTGTGTATGGACATGAACATTGGTCTTGCCTGTTTGTGCTCCTATTATAGTTATCATGGTTGAATCCCAGTGGTAACTCTCCCTGAAATACTGCATCAGGAGTTATACTCATATCTCCCACACTAATTAGGCTGGTTAGTGTTTCATTTCTCCACTCAGTTCTCCCTGGTTTGTCCCAAATTAGCTACTTTAGCCTTCTTTCTCCTCCAACATCCAAGTTAATCCACAGACAAGTTCCTCACCCACTTTAATGAGAAAACTGAAGGGGATGGAGAAGCAAAGATATCATACCTTTCTGTATCTGCTCTGATGATTTCCTCAATTGCAACCTCCTATTCCTCATATTTTCCATCAAATCAATTGCCTAGGCCTGGAAAATTTGTCCTTAGTATCTATGAAATGTACCTATTGCTGCCAACCTCTTGTTGAGGCCATAGCTATGAAGAGAGAGAGAGGTACCAAGGTTGGGCAGAAGTTTGGCTGTGTTCAGGGGGTAAGGTATGTTCCAATGCATCTAGTACAAGGACTACTCATGGTCAGAACTGTGTCTGCCTCTGTGGCTGTCGCAATTGCTCACCTATGGTCACCTGCTGGCATTGTTCCTCTCTGCTGGGTTTGACATAACCTCAGGTTCCCTTAGACTTTTGTGTTATCTGCTTGGAGCCCTTGTCTTCCACTCTTTAATTTCTGTTCTTCCTTCAGAACTGAGGTTCAGGTGTAAACTCCTCTGACAACCCTTTCTCAATTCCCACAGGTCATCTTAGGTGCACCTCTAATGTGCCCTACTGCACTTTGGGGTCACCTATTCCAATACACTTTTAAGACAGACCCTATGACAATTATCCATTTGTTGTTGTTCTAAGTCATTTCAGCTGTATCATGATTCATTAAGAGCACAATTTTATCTTCAATATCCCTAGGATTCCTACCACTATGCACAGTGCGTACCACAAGATAGGGATTCAATACATAATTCCTTAAGAAGTAAGTAGCTGTGTAGTGCAAAGTTCCAACTCTGCTGTTCGCCAGCTGTATGAACTTGAGAAATTCACTTACTCTTTTGAATTTTAGTGTTTTCACTTCTAAGAGAAATTTATGTAGAGTGTCATTTTATTTTCTATGTTCCTTTCTAATGACCTAACAAGAAGACATTTAGCCTGAAACTATGCACAGAAAACTAGTTCAGAAGGGTGGACTCCTTGACAAGGTTATTGGAAGGGTTTCTGAGTAAGGTTGTGGAGTCAAGTTCTTTGAAGAATTCTTCATCTTGGGCTCAATTAGCAAGAATATGCTTAACGATTGGAGGACGGAATAGCATTTTGTCTTTCCAAAGATCATTTTTAAACTACAATAGAAGACTTGCAAGTAATTTTAAAGTTTATTTTAGTTTAGCCCATCTAATTTTACAGACAGAGAACAGAAGTTCCTGGATCTGTAATTTTTGCACTTGCTTTTGCAGAATCTTATTCAAAATGTACTATTATCAGCTATAACCAAAACGGCATATTCCTTAGCAGTAGGGAAAATGCTGTCTTTATAGTTTGCAATTTCTGATGTTTATTTTAAATGGGTGATCAGAATAAAAGAATAGAGGCAATGAGAAAAGCTTCAGAATGCTGACTCATTTTTAAAAAATCAGAGTGTTTATCTGAAAAACAACATAGGTATTTTATCAAAGAAAATGTATTCATTTAGTAAAACATGGGCCTCATAGAGAAGTATAGATTTCCTAACTGACAGATCTTTAAAAAAAATGCAGCTTTGAGAAACAGAGTGTGGAATGCAATAATGTCAATTCACGGGGGCATGCATTCCTGTCATTTCCCGACAAGGGCTTTTTGAATGTAATCATAGTTATTAGTTGCAATCTTGCACAGGCAATTGGAGCAATAACACCAGCTCATCTCCAGCCCCTTCAGAGCCTGCGTGGGCAATAAAGCTCCTTCACATGGGCCAGTATTTACATTCCATATAACCTCAAATATTGCTTCTTAGCTTTAGCATAGATTGATAGTAGACAGTATACACTGGAGGAAATATTTAATGAATTTGATTCTTATTTTCGATAACTCTTTAATCTTGAAACACTGAGGGGCCTCACCCGTAGATGTCTGAAGGTTTTTTTTTTTTCCCCGTCAGAACACAGAACAGTGAATAATGAGATTTACCTTGTACTGCTGGTAGGGAAGGGAGGCAGTGGCCCACTTTTCAGTAAATTTTATCCTTGTCAAGATTTGAGCCATCTGGTTAGCGTGCTGGGGGGTGGATCCTAAAATAGCCAGTGTCCCTCCATGTTGTGAGTCTATAATAAAATCCTCTTGTACCGTGACAGAGTAACATCTGATTTATGGACAAGTTGCTCTAGAAAGACAGTTTAATGGAGTTTCAAGTATACAAAATAAAATAAACTTAGGACATTGAAGTATTAGTGTTTGGTGTTTCCTATGGAAAACAGATAAGAATCAATAATAATTAACATGTCACAATAGGGGCTTTCAAAGTACTTAACATAATTTATTCCTTTACTAAGGTGAATGTCAGCCGTATGTACTCTATGAATTAATTGAACAAACAAAAAAGAATTACCCCACAGAGAGAGTAGCTTTAATTCTTTTCTCTTTCTCCCTCCTGAACTAACCCCCAAACCCAAATTAGTGTCTGTCAATGGGATAAAGGTCTGGGGCATTTGTAAGGGGTTTTATCTAATCCAAGCCATTAGTAAAACTGAGGCACTTTCAGTGAGTTTCCCATGTACAAATGTGAGTCCTCCCTTATTCTCAAGGAATACGTTCTAATACCCGCAGTGGGTGCTTAAAACCACGGATAGTACCAAACCCTATATATGTTGTTTTTTTCCCATTCATACATATCCATGATAAAATTTAATTTATCAATTAGCTACAGTAAAAAAATAACTAATAATAATATAGAACAATTACAACTTAACGGTGTACTAAAAGTTATGTGACTGTAGCCTCTCTCTCAAAATATCTAGAATTTTCCATTTAATATTTTTGGACTACAGTTGACTGTGGAAAGTCTAACTATGGAATGGGGACTACTGTAATTCTTTCTAATTGGTAAAACAATTTAACACAGGAGCTCAGGCAGTTTGTTGATTGCCCTAATTCTATTCTAGAATTTCCAGTTGCTATAAAGTCACAATCTGGACAGGGTTTATTCTGTGACAAAGGACATACAGAGACAACTAGAATACCACTAATAGCAGAATTTGCCACAATGGAGGAGTGCTGGCCTACTGGCTGCCTTCTCTGTTGGATGTCAACACAAGGGTCTATTTTTCTGGGATTATGGTTCTTTTGTTTCATTCTACTGATTGACACTGTATTGCTCTCTACTCAGCGATATTATTTATTTCATGACTGAAGTTATTCGCTGCATATGATACATTCTTAGTAATGAGCCCAGTACTTCCACCTAATCAGTCATGTTGGAGTATTTCCTGTTTCCAGTTTCCTTGTTGATCTATGCTAGAAGCACTCTAAGAGTTACTACTAATTATCTGAGCCTTGAACACCTTTTAGAGGGGTCATATCTTGATTTCTGAGATGGTCTTCTCCAAGCCAAGATGATACCATCTCAAATGTTTCTGGATAGGACATCTAATCAAAACCCAAGGTCAACCCAGTGCTTGCCAAAACCCACAGGGAGGATTCTATTTCTTGTCTGATATAGTCCCAAGTGGTTAACTTCAGGTTGGGCTACTCAGAATGAAAACAGTATATCTCTGGGAGAAGAACATAGGTTTAGTGAAAACTGACTGTATTCCACTTTTACATCCTGGTATTTCCAGTCTGGAGCCACTTCGCAGCTCGAGAATGTTGTTGCCTAGGTTGGTCTTGAGAAAAACACAGCTGGGATGGCAATGATACAATAGAATAATGACTTTGCCAGCATGTTCTCTGGACCTTAAATTTCCTACTTTAAATGCTGCTCTGATGAATCATGTTTGATCAACTGAGAGGAGGGGGACTGGATTTCGATACCGATGTATCAACACTACATAAACAATATGAGGTTCAGTGCAAAACATCCAGTAAACTTGTACCTTGTATAATCAGGAATTTAAAGACTTTGGGGAGTTGGAACCAGACACTGGTACCAGTAGAAGGGGAGGCAGTGACTATGGAGAGTGTTAATTAGGGAGACTTTAATGAGGGGCTCTAGCTCTAATGTCACAAGAAGTCAGAAGGGTGTAGGGCATAGCAAGTTTGGAGACTTTACATCAGGGCCTCTATAAGGACTGATAATTAGAATCCTAGTTTCCTTTTCCCTGCTGCCCCCTTAGATATTTTCCATCTGTTGGATAATGGAGTCTGGGGTTTTTGTTTTCTTATTTGTCTGTTTCCTCACCAAAAGCTTCACTATTTCTAGGAAGTGGAATCTGCACTCGTGAAGCCCCTGGGATAGAAGAACTATGAGATATTTTCATGTGTTTTCAGTGTCTAGAAACATGTGAGATATTTTGATTCCAGCTTGCCTCTATTCAAGCCATAGAAAATGAGCCACTCAAAAATTAAAGGGAAATATAACTGCTACATCATCTGGCTGAAAGAGTTGCTCTCACTTCTCTCCTTTTTTTAAAATTTCCTTAGCAGAATCATGATCGCTTGCTGCTTTTGGTTCAATATTTGGTCCCAAATCAAAGTCATTTGCAATGAAGCAGATACATTTTGAAAATTTCCACTGGAAAAAGTATTAAATATGAAATCCAATAAGTATAACACAGTAAGATTGCTAGCTATAATTCCGGAAATAAGGAAGGATTTTTGGTTCATGGGGTACTGTTTTGATGCTCCACACTGTACCAGGGGCAGGCGAGATTCCTGTGGATAATTCCTAGTGTCTCCTAGATTGGCTGCAAAAATCACTATGGATATGAACAGCTTTGAGAGTCAGAAACTCTGATTGTGTGCCAAAGCTCTCCACAGGCAGAAAAAAAGTTATCAGTTTGTGAGAATGAAATTGAAAATGTGGAACAAAGCAAGAATCCTTGATCTTGATGTGAGCAGATGCCCTCAATCTTGGGACTTCTACAATTAAGTCGAGAGTGTTTTGGCTTTGTCTTTTCAGGTAAAAGCACTGGATATTCTCTGAATTTCCTTTCAAGGTTGAGGATATGTGTAACATAGCTCAGTCACTGCATTTGGTGTCCTGATGGACCAAATGTTGCTGCAAAATAAGGTCCTCATATGTGTCTCTGTTTCCTGATATAAGTCCTTTAAGTCTTTAAATTGTTGCCACGCCTATAAATGATACAGTAGGGAGTCAAATATTAAGGCTGTGTCCTACAGGGAAAACTAAGGCACAAAAAGCATTTGCCTAGCCATCCTTGACATCAGAAATATCCGCAACCCATCTGTGCGCTGGCTCGTAGAGTTAATTTCGCTGGAGAGATGTTATCTAACTCCCTTCGCACACCAGTTCTTCCACTCTCTGACCCTTGGAAGAATGTTACAGGAAAGGGACACTCTGATGTTCTACTGCTTGTGATGAAAGTTTCAGAACTTTCATGGGATTGAAGAAACTTCTGTTGGAAGAGGCATTGATCATAGTTAAGTCCAAATGATCTGTTAGAGATGGGGACAGCATAATGCAGAAAAACTATAACTCATGATGACGCCCCTGAGATTGTAGAGCCAGAAGATATTTTATTCTGACCTAAGTGTCCATATATGTGTTAAATATTCATGTACTTACATAAGTATATAAATATGAATACAAATAAATGTCTAGTATTGAGTGGGATCTTTTCTGATGAGCCAAAATATAACTAATTCCTAAAGTTGAGAAAGAAATAAAATGCAGTGCCCTATTGGTTTTTTGGGAAGTACTGGGTTGATAATAGAAGATTTTTCCTTCTCATCTTGATTTGGGACCCCCTGGAAGCAGATTCTGAATTTAAGTGATTTGTTTGGGATATGCTCTCAGGAAAATCCTATAGGGAAGTGAGGGAGTAACAAAGGGAAAGAAACAAATGAAGAGTGTGTTATGGAGCCGATTGTTACTGAAAATAATTGAAACTCAGTCCTACTGGGGAATACCAGGAGACAGTGTAGAACATACCTCAGAGTTGTCCCATCTGAGGGATGTGGAAGCTGGGATATTTATATATTGACTTTTACCTTTCGTTTCTGAGGGATTTCCTCAGCGGCATCAACTTCTCCACATTTCTGGTCTGCACTGCATTAGACTGAAAGGTCCTCCAATGAGAGTCACAGGTGCATGCATAGGATGCAGTGGGTGTGTACTGGAATGGTGGGAGCCGAGGGGATGAAACTGGGGCACTTATAGCATCAGCTACAATTCTCCTACCATGGTGGAAATGAGAAGTGTTATCTCCTGAGCTCAAAGGTCAAGTTTTGTGGCACACCAAAAAAGACTTGTAACATCTTAAAGGTTACTATAGGAAAGGGAGGCTAGTTTCATCTTGAGATAGATAATTACTTGGGTTTAGTATCTGCAGAGATTTTCTGAGTAGAGAATATTGTCTGAATAATGAAAGTTCTTGACATAGGTTCCCTGGAGTTTGGAGTTGTGGCTGAACTTAGAGTCTACTATCCTCTTTTAGTTCAGTAATTTCTGAAGGCAGGGGTTCTAAAGTGGTCCATGCAGCAAGCTTCGAAAACACTGTGTAATAGTGTCATTTTCTGTAATCTTTGGAGAGTGATATGAGGACTTTAAGAGTTCCAAATAATCTGTGTATAGGATTATGGAGGTTAACAGACTTCAGGAGTTGTGAGGCTCTTTACCAACTACTGGGATCCCTGACATGGAAAATGATTTGTGACCATGGACCACTGGTGGGGGCAAAGGAAAACTCTCTAAGGGAGCCTTCCACAGAAGATCCAGGGGAAAAGATGAACATCACCTCAAGAAAATCACGTATATCTAATGGTAGACCAGCTATTCCAGATGTAAACAGATCCACTGAGAGCAGAACAGCCATGTCCCTACCAACAAGTATAATAACTGTATCCACTTAGTAAAGAGCCTTGCTATTTTTCCCACTGAAAGAATTAGAATGTAGAAGAGTTGGGGGAAGGAGAAAACTTTAGATAGGTTATGAATTTGAAGTATTAAACAGATTGTATTTAGTTCTAAATTGAAATGTATTAGAAAAGTTACAAAACTGAGCCAAAATTTTACTGGTATTGGAAAAAATTATTTGAAGGATCATGATGAATAGAAGTCATTTAAAATAAAAAGGAAAGGTTTTTGTGTTCCCCAGACTCCAGAATATCAGCTCTTTGAGAACAATGATTTTAGGTCAGTTAGTTCTGTTTCCTGTATTTCTCAAATGGTGCCTGTGCCTAGTTGAATATTCAGTAAATGATTGCTGAATAAATAAATATATATTCTCCAGTGAGTTAATATTGTATTGTGTGTGGAACAATGCAAATATAAATATTAAAGATAAAAAGTTTGCTGTATGTCAATACTTTTAGTATTTGTCTCTAAGCTCATTTAAATTTCCCTCTCGTTTTCTACTCTCCAGCCAACCTGACCTTCCTTCTTTTCCTTAGATTGCTTCCACCTTATTTCACATCAGGATTTTGTTCTTGCTAGGTCCACTATCTGGCCTGCTTTCCCAAAAATCTTGATGAAGCTCGCTCCTTCTGTATTCTACTTTTGCTCAAGTACTTCTAATAGCCTCTCCATACTCATGTTCTATCCAATTATCCTCTTTTTATATATTTACTCCACCATAATCCTGTATACCTGACTTCTGAATTTTTCTTAGTCCATCTCTGCTGCTCCCACCAGAAGGTAAGCTCCACAAGAGGAGAAACTTTTCCTGCCTTGTTACCACTGTGTCCCCTCTGCACAGACCAGTGCCTCAGGCAGAGAGTATGCTTTTGAATACACAGAGATGGGAATGTTGATTCAAGTAATTTTTTTGGCTATATTTCAGGAAGCACAGATGAGAGAGTGGGAAAGACAGGGAAGAGAAGATGGCCAATAAAGGCGATGTCATTGCGTGGGTGCAACTAGAGATTAAACCCACTGGAAACCCTGTGAGACACCGTGTGGAACTTACCTCGGAATTATCCCACCAAGAACAGAGAAAGGCTGGGGTATTTGTCAGTTCCCATTTCTCATCGGCTGATGTTCCTTATGGGGACATTAACTCGTCAGCACTTCTGGTCCATCCCTAACCCTAAGCCAGCGCAGCGAGAGAAAGCCTTTCGGCAGAGGGTCCCAGATGTTTAAGTGAGGACTGTTTAATGAATCTGCAGATAACCTCCAGGAAGGCCATGTGGATACGGCACTAGCATATCCACTAGGGTAGGTATTGAGTAAATATTGACGGAATAAATAAATCATCCATCTGAAAGAAAATCTGAAATGAACAATGTATAAAGGCAGTATAGAACCTTTTTCTGTTAATATATAGTGTATCCCTAAAATGACAGGCCAAGTGCTATGAAAGAAAATGTTTATTTGCAGAAAGGCCCTAGGGAAAGTAAACAGTTAAGGTTGAGAGCTAAATAACTTTTCAGATCTGCTTCACAAAAAAATGTAAATTACCCACTAACAGATTTGCATGCAGCTTTTAGAGTCCTATTTGGCGGGGGTGTTTGCACATATAAAAAATGAGAGCTAAAGTTATTTGATATTTTATTGTTCATTTAGGAGCAATGTTTTGTTCTAGTGGTTTCATTTTATGAAATTACTCTGAGATGCTAACTCTATTGCAGAGTATCAACTTGTTCCTTACTCTAAACCTTGTGCTGCACCTGCTCTTTGTTCTGGGCCTTGCAGTAATATATGAGCAGAGGAAATAGCATCCAGTCTGATGTATGAACCAGTGGAAGCACTGAGAAGTCATCTGCAGGGGCTTTATTCTCCTTGTTACCTCATTATTTTCCAAGGTATTCCTAAATAACTATCCACATGAAGTAAAAGCAGTGCATGTGACCACATCTCAGCACTAGCTCACTCCTGCCTCCCCAGCCAGAGTGTGGCTCCCAAACCCTCACCATATAGAATCTGCGGGACCACTGCCTTATTTGTGCTTCCTGTGGTTCCAGCATAAACTCCGGGACCCACAGCAACTGTCCTGCAGGGCTCCCCATTGGTGAGAATGATTGACCTAACCCAGTAGTGGAGCAGATGTGTGATTATTGAAGTTGACCATAGAAAATATTGAGGTGGGTTCCCAGGAATTTGAAGTTGTTTTGACATAGGCTTCTGTGACCCTTTGTAGTCTAGAAATTTCTAAATGCATGAGGTGAACTATAATGGGCTGTGAGACCTATTAACAAGCCCTATAATTTGATTTTTTTAACTCTTCAAAAACTTTGTAACAATTTTAAGTTTATAGAGACTTTATAAGAATAGTACAAAAAGCTTTTATTCACTCTACCCAAATTCATCAACTTTTAATATTTTGCTACATTTATTTGATTATTCTCCCTATTATTTTCTGAATGATTACAAAGTATGTTCAGTACAATATATTCCCTAGTGATTAAATATGAATTTCCTAAAACCAAAGATGGTTTTTAATATAACTACTAGACAGTTATCAAAATTAGGATATGTATGAGGTCGCTCTTGGAAAAGTCTAGCCACTGTTAATATAATGAGAATGGTTTGCGTGGCATCAATGTAACCTGGCAGCCAAGGAGAGTGGACTGGAATGTGCGTGCATGCACAATGACGATATCACTGTACTACTCAGTGGGGGCGGCAGACATTGCTAAATGAGCATGTGTACTATGTGGCCACCACATTCAAAATGACTGAGCAAGTAGAACAGTAAATCTGCATCAAATTTTGTGTTGAGTTTGACCATTTATCCACAGAATCTATTTGGATGATTCAGAAGGCTGCAGCTATGGGCAACTGGAGACCAGCAGCTTCATCACAACAATGCATCATGCCTCGCGCTGAATTTTTTGGCAAAACATCAAGTCACACAGATGACTCAGTTCCCTACAGCCCAGATTTGGTGCCATGCGACTTGTAACTTTTTCCAAACTAAAATTACTTTTGGAAGGGAAGAGATTCAGACTATCAATGAGATTCAGGAAAACATGATAGGGCAGCTGATGGAGATTTGGAGAACTGTGTGAGGTCTTAAGGTGCCTACTTTGAAGGGGACTGAGGTATCATTGTCGTATGTAAAATGTTTCTTATATCTGCTTCAATAAATGTCTCTATTTTTTCATAGTGTGTGGCTGGATACTTTATGGACAGGCCTTGTGTAATTAGATTAACATTTTTATATAATCTACATTATATATCTAATATTAGCAATTTTATTAGCAATATTCTTTATTAAACATTTTACTTTTTGTATAAAACATATTTAGGCACCATGCACAGTTTTTAGTTTTATATTTTTTAGATAGTAATCTGGGACAGCTGCTCAGTCTTTCTGTGTCTTTTGTAACAATGACATTTTTGAAAAAGTATGGTCAACTTAAGGGTTTTCTTTTTTTGGTTATTTGTTATATGGTATGTTTTGTGGGTGTGAGTACAACTTCAAAGAAACTAAAGAGAAAAACAAAAGAAACACAAAGAATAGGTATAGGTAACCACACACACACACACACACACACACACACACACACACAAACCAGTGAGACTGAGACACATAGCTTAAAAAGAAGGAAACAGAGAAAAGAAATATGAAATACCACCAAAAAAATCCAACAGACAGAAACACAAAGGAAAACAACCAAAGGCAGCACAGAGCTACCAGAAAACAAAAGATAAAACGGCTATAGGAAATCTTCATACACCAACAATTACCCTTAATGTAAATGGACCAATAAAGAAGCAGAGTAAGAGACTGGATCAAAAAACAAAATCCAACCATATGTTGCCTTCAGGAGACACATCGAAGCTGCAAAGACAAAGTTAGACTCAGAGTGCAAAGGTGGAAAATGATTCTCCAAGCAGTAACATCCACAGAAAAGTGGGTGTAGCCATACTTACATCTGAAAAAAATAGATTTCAAGATAACAAATTTAACAAGAGACAAGGATGGGCATTTTATCATGATAAAGGGGAGACTACATGAAGAAGACATAACACCTTGATATATGAGGTGGGACCCCCCCAAAATGGAATTATCTTCTGGACAGTGGATTCCTTGTAGTACAGGGTTACCCTGCTAGATGAGAGTTCTAAGAACCCATCTGTATCAGTGTAGCAGTTAGTGGTGTTGTGAGAGGCTGCATGCAGCTTCAGTGAATTATTTTTGAGGATTATTTCAACACTTTTGTCCATTTTGTGATGAGTGATTTATGAGTGCACCTGCCCACACCATGCTGAGTATTCAGCAGTTTTTGACCAAAAATGGCATGGCTGCCATGCCCTACCCTCCCTATTTACCTGATCTTAACCTGAGTGCCTTTTTTTTTTGTTTCCTCAGTGAAAAAATTCCTCAAAGGGGAAAGGTTTTCCAATGTGGAAGAGGTGAAACAAAAAATGGCAGAAGCACTAAAAGGTGAGCTCAAAATCTGTTTTCAGCAGTGGGAAAAAATTTCTTGATAAGTATACAGCATCAAATGGAGAGTTCGTTGAAGGTGACTAAAGTTTAAATATGTAGGGATAAATACACATTATTTTATAAATAAATTCTAGATTTTGGGGGGTCCTCCCTCATATATGCACCAAATCAGGGATCACCAAAATATACAAAGCAATTACTAACATAAAACAAGGGAGAAACAGACAAAAACGCATAGTTGGGAACCTTAATACTCTATTGACAGCTCTGGATAGATCACTTAAACAGAAAATCAGTGAAGAAATATCAGTCTTAAATGACACATTAGACCAATGGACATAACTGACATATTCAGAGCCTTTCATCCCAGAACATTAAATTATACATTCTTCTCCAGTGCACATGGAATATTCTCAAGGATAGTCCATATGTTAGGTCACAAAACTAACCTCAACAAATTCAAGAAGATTAAAGTCATACTATGCATATTCTCTGACCACAATGCTTTGAAGTTAGCAATCAGCTGCAAAAGGGAAGTAAAGAAACCCAGAAATATGTGGAGATTAAACAACATACTACTAAAAAAAATTCCGGGTCAAAGCAGAAATATAAGGTGAGATCAAAAGATATACAGAGACAAATGAAAATGACAATATAACATATCAAAACTTCTAGGATGCAATAAAAGCAGTAATAAGAGAGAAGTTTATATAATTACAGGCCTATCTCAAGAAGCAAGAGAAATCCCGAGTAAATACCCTAACATCACGTTTTAAAAAACTAAAAAACAACTGGAAGGAAAAAGAAGGAGAAGAAGAAGGAAAAGAAGAAGGAGAAGAAGAAGGGGAAGGAGGAGGAGGAAGAGGAGGGAGGAGGAGGAGGAAGAAGAGGAAAAAGAAGAAGAGGAAAAGAGCAACCCAAAGACAGGTGAAGAAAATGAATAATAAAAATTGGAGCAGAAGTGAAAAAAATAGGGAACAAAAAAGACTATACAAAAATTAATACAACAAAGAGATTTCTATTTGACAAGGTTAATAAAATTGACAAACTCCTGGCTGGAGTCACTAAGGGAAAAAGTGAAAAGACCCATATAACAATCAAAAATGAAAGAGAAGTTACCACAGATATCATTGATATACAAAGGATATTACTAGTATACTATGAAAGTCTATATCCCACAAAATTCAATAACTAAGAAGAAATGGATAAGTTCCTAGAAATATATAAACTTCCTAAATTGAATGATGACGAACTGAAAAATCTAAGTAGATGGACAAACAGTGAGGAAATTGAAACAACCATCAAAAACCTCCCCCCAAATAAAAGTCCAGGATCAAATGATTTCACTAGTGAATTCCACCAAATAGTCAAAGAAGAATTGATGATGATCCTTTTTAAACTCTTCCAAAAAATTGTAGAAGAGGCAATAATTTCTAATACATATTAGAAGCCCAATATAACCTTGATACTAAACCCGACAAGGACAACAACAGAAAAAGAAAACTACAGATCTATATCTCTAATAAATACAGATGCAAAAATCCTAAATAAAATACTAGCAAATCAAATATAACAATCCATTAAAAAATAATACATTATGATGAAGCAGTGTTCATTTCAGGAGCATAAGGATGGTTCAACATAGGCAAATCAATCAATGTAATCCACCACATTAAGAAAACAAATGATAAAGATCATTTGATCTTATCGATAGGTATAAAAAAGCATTTGATAAAACACAACATTAATTTATGATTAAAACATTCAATAAAATGGGTATAGAAGGGACATAATAAAGGCCATATGTGAGAAACACTCAGCCAACATCATGCCCAATGGTAAAAAACCGAAAGCTTTTCCACTGAAATCAGGAATAAAACAAGGATGCCCACTCTCACCACTCTTATTCAAAATAGTTCTGTAAGTCCTGAAAAGAGCAATCAGTTCAGGGAAAGAAATAAAACGTATCCAAATTGGAAAGGAAGAAATAAATGTGTCACTTTTTGCAGATGACTTAAGTCTGTATATAGAAAACCCTAAAGACTCTACTAAAAAAACTATTAGAAACAATAAACAAAAACAGTAAAGTTGTAGAATACAAAATCAATGTACAAAAATTCACTGCTTTCCTACATACTAATAAACTTAACAAAGGATCATATGGACTTATATATGGAAAACTACAAAGCATCATTAAAAGAGATGGAAAAAAGACACAATGAAATGGAAAGATATTCCATGTTGATGGATTGGAAGGATCAACATAGTTAAAATCACGATATTACCCAAAGCAATATACAGATTTAATGCAATCCCCATCAAAATCCCAATGTCATTTTTTACAGATAAAGAACAAAAATTTATCAGAGTTTTTGCCCTGGTTGGCGTAGCTTGGTGAATTGAGCGCAGGCTGTGAACTAAAGGGTCGCGGTTCGATTCCCAGTCAGGGCACATGCCTGGGTTGCATGCCAGGTCCCTGGTGGGGGCCACATGAAGGGCAACCACACATGGATGTTTCTCTCCCTCTCTTCCTTCCCTTCTGTCTAAAAATAAATAAATAAAATCTTAAAAAAAAATTTATCAGAGTTTTATGAAACAACAAAAGACCCCAAATAGCCAAAGCAATAGGGAGAATGAAAAACAAAGCCAGAGATATCACACTACTTGACTTCAAATTATACTACAGAACTATGACAATAAAAATAGCTGGTATTGGCATAAAAATAGACACACAGACCAATGGAACAGAATTGAGAACCCAAAAATAAAATAATAAAATCACATATATACGGACAAATAATTTTTTAATCCTCACTCTAGAATATGTTTATTGATTTGAGAGACAGAGAAACATTGATGTGGAAGAGTAACATGCATCAGATGCCTCCTCTATGTGCCCCGGCCAGGGATCAAACTCACAACCTACGTATATTCCCTGACTGAGAATTTAACCCACAACATTTTTGGTTTATGGGATTATGCTCCAACTAACTGAGTCACCTGGCCAGGACAATGGTTTTTGCCAAAGGATCCAAAAACACACAATGGGAAAAAAGAAAGATTGTTCAAAAAATGGTGCTGGGAAAATTGGAAAGATGCAACATGTGAAAGAATGAAACTAGATTACTGTTTGTCCCCATGTACAAAAACTAATTCAAGATAGATAAATTATATAGAAGAAAACACAGGTACTAAACTTATTGACCTTGGTTGTAGAGAATATTTATGAATTTGACCCCAAAGTCAAGGGAAGTAAAGGCAAAAATAAATGAATGGGATTATATCAAACTAAAAAGCTTCTGCATAGCAAAAGAAACTGACAACAAATCAAATGGGGCAACCAATCAAATGGGGGATGATATTTGTAAATAAAAGCTCCAACAAGGGGTTCATATCCAAAATATATAAAGAACTCATACAACTCACCACCAAATAAATAAGCAATCCAATTAAAAAATGGGCAGAAGACCTGAACACACATCTCTCCCAAGAAAACATACAACTGGCCAATAGACATATGAAAAGATGTTCAACTTCACTATTTATTAGGGAATTACAAATCTAAACTGTAATGAGATAACCACTTTACACCTGTTAGAATGGCTATTATTAAAAAGACAGGTAAGAAGAAGTATTGGTGGGGTCGTGGAGGAAAAGAAACCCTCATTTGTCATTCACTGTTGGTGAGAATGTATAGTATACTGGTACAGCCACTATGGAAAACAGTCTGGTGGTTCCTCGAAAAATTAAGAATAGAGTTACCATATGACACAGCTATCACTCTTTTACTCAGAAGACTCAAAAACATTTATTTGCAAAAACATATGCACCCCTATTTTATTGTAGCATTATTTGCAGTGGCCAAACCATGGAGACAACCAAAATTTCCATCATTAGAGGATTGGATAAAGAAGATGTGGTGCCTATAACACAATTATAGTAGGGGATTTTAACACCCCGCTATCAAAAATGGACAGATCTTCCAAACAAAATATCACCAAAGATATTATGGCATTGAACAATGCCCTAGATGAAATGGACTTAACTAATAAATATAGAGCCTTCCACCCAAAAGAAGTTAAATACACATTCTTTTCAAATGCACATGGAACATTTTCAAAGATAGACCATATGATAGGACACAAAACAAGCCTCAACAAATTTAAGAAAATTGAAATTATATCAAGCATTTTCTCTGACCACAAAGGCCTGAAATTAGAAACCAACCCTAAGGGAAAAAACCCAAAACACTCAAAATCATGGAGATTGAGTAGCATGCTATTAAACAATGAATGGGTCAAGAATGAGATTAGGAAAGAAATCAAAAAGTTCCTTGAAACAAATGAAAATGAACTCAAAACAGCTCAAAACTTATGGGACACAGCAAAAGCAATCCTGAGAGGGAAGTTCATAGCAACACAGGCCTACCTAAGAGAAAATAGAAACATTTCAAACAAACAACCTAACCCTATGCCTACAAGAACTTGAGGAACAACAACAAAGACAGCCCAGAGCAAGTAGAAGGAAGGAAATAACCAAGATCAGAGCAGAATTAAATGACATAGAGAATAAAAGGACAATTCTAAGGATCAATGAATCCAGGAGCTAGTTCTTTGAAAAGATAAACAAAATCAACAAGACTTTAAGCAGGCTCATCAAGAAAAAAAGAGAGAAGACTCAAATAAACACAATCAGAAATGAAAGAGGAGAAATTACAACTGATGCCACAGAAATACAAAGGATTGTAAGAAACTGCTACAAAGAACTGTATGCCAAGAATTTGAAAACCTAGGTGAAATGGACAAATTTCTAGAAAATATAATCATCCAAAACTCAATAAAGAAGTAACGGAAAGCCTGAACCGACCAATAACAGCAGATGAATTTAAAGCAGTAATCAAAAAACTCCCAACATACAAAAGCCCTGGACCAGATGGTTTACAGGAGAATTCTAGAAAGCATTTAAGGAAGAACTAACCCTTATCCTTCACAGACTATTCCAAAAACTCCAAAATGATGGAAGACTCCCAAACTCTTTTTATGAAGCCAGCATCATTCTAATCCCCAAACCAGATAAAGACACAACAAAGAAAGAAAACTTCAAGCCAATATCGCTGATGAACATAGATGCTAAAATCCTCAACAAAGTACAGGCAATACATTAAAAAGATCATACACCATGACCAAATGGGATTCATCCCAAGGATGCAAGGATGGTACAATATTCTCAAATCAATAAATGTAATATATCATATAAACAAAAACAAAGAAAAAACTCACATGACCATATTAATAGATGCAGAAAAAGTATTCAATAAGGTACAGCACCCATTTATGATAAAAACACTCAGCGAAGTGGGAATAGAGCATTCCTCAACATAATAAAGGCCATATATGAGAGACCTACAGCCAACATCATACTCAATGGGAAAAAAACTAAAATCTTTCCCACAAAGATCAGGAACAAGAAAAGGTTGTCCACTATCACCACTTCTATTCAACATAGTATTGGAAGTTTTAGCTACAGCAATTAGACAAGAAGAGGAAATAAAAGGCATCCAAATTGGAAAGGAGGAAACAAAACTGTCATTGTTTGCAGATGACATGATAGTGTACATAGAAAATCCTATAGACTCCGCCAAAAAACTACTTGACCTAATAAATGAATTTGGCAAAACAGCGGGATACAAAGTCAACATCCAGAAATCAAAGGCATTTTTGTGCATCGACAATGAAACAGCAGAAGCAGAAATCAGGAAAAAATCCCATTTGATATAGCAAAAAGAAAACAAAAAACCTAGGAATATACCTAACCAAGGAGGTAAAAGACCTGTATTCAGAAAACTACACAACACTGAAGAAAGAAATCATGGAAGACACAAACATATGGAAACATATACCATGCTCATGGATTGGAAGAATCAACATCATTGAAATGTTCATACTACCTAAAGTAATTTATGGATTTAATGCAATCCGTATCAAAGTACCAATGGCATATTTCACAGATATAGAACAAACACTTCAAAAATTTATATGGAACCATAAATGACCCTGAATATCTGCTGCAATTTTGAGAAAGAAGAGCAAAGTAGGAGGGATCACAATACCTGATATCAAATTGTATTACAAGGCCACTGTAATCAAAACAGCCTGATACAGGCATTAAAAGAAGACAGGTAGACCAATGGGACAGAATAGAGAGCCCAAAAATAAACCTAAGTCTCTATGGCCAATTAATTTGTGACAAAGGGAACAGCAGCATAAAATGGAGTAAAAATAGCATCTTCAACAAATGGTGTTGGGAAATCTGGACAGCTACATGCAAAAAAATGAAACTTGAGCACCAACTTACACCATACAAAAAAAATAAATTCAAGGTGGATAAAAGACTTAAATATAAGTCGTGACACCATAAAAATCTTAGAGAAAAACATTGGTAGGGAAATCTCAGACATTCCATGCAGCAACATCTTCACTGATATGTCCCCTAGAGCAGAGGACATAAATGAAAGAATGAAGAAATGGGACCTCATCAAAATAAAAAGCTTCTACAGGGCTAAAGGAAACAGTATTAAAATAAAAAGAGAACTAACCGTACGGGAAAACATATTTGCCAATGATACCTCAGACAAGGTTTTGATCGCCAAAATATATAAACAACTCATACAATTTCACCCCACGAAGACAAAACAAAACAAAACAAAACAAACAAACAAAAAAACAATTAAAAAATGGGCAAAAGACTTCAACAGACACTTCTCCATGGAGGACATACAGAGGGCCCAGAGACATAGGAAAAGATGCTCAGCATCTCCAGCCATCAGAGTGAGATACCACCTCACACTGGTGGTATCAGAATGAGATACCACCTCACACTGGACAGAATGGCTATCATAAACAAAGCAACAGATAAGTGTTGGAGAGGATGCTGAGAAAAAGGTACCCTAGTAGACTGTTGGTGGGAGTGCAGACTGGTGTAGCCACTGTGGAAAACAGTATGGAATTTTCTCAGAAAACTAAAAATGGAACTACCTTTTGACCCAGCAATTCCACTGCTGGGATTATACCCTAAGAGCCCTGAAGCACCAATCCAAAAGAATCTATGCACCCCAATGTTCATAGCAGCACAATTTACAATAGCCAAATGCTAGAAGCAACCTAAGTGCCCATCAGCAAACAAGTGGATCAAGAAACTATGATACATTTACACAATGGAATTCTATGCAGCAGAGAGAAAGAAGGAGCTTATACACTTTGCAACAGCATGGAAGGAACTAGAGAGCATTATGCTAAGTGAAATAAGCCAGGCAGTGAGGGACAAATACCATATGATCTCGCCTTTAACTGGAACATAATCAACAAAAGAGAAAAGCAAGCAAAATATAACCAGAGACATTGAAATTAAGAACAATCTAACAATAGCCAGAGAGGAGGGGGAAGGGACTGTGGGGAGAAGGGTTTTCGGGAACGACTATAAAGGACACATGGACAAAACCAAGGGGGAGGGTGGAAGCAAGGGAGGGAGGTGGGTTTGGATGGGGGAGGGAGGGAGAAAATTCAGACAACTGTAATTGGAGAACAATAAAGTAATTACAAAAAAAAAGTTGTGGTGCATATATTCTATGAAATACTACTCAGCCCTAAGAAAAGATGAAATAATACCATTTGTAACAAAATGGATGGACCTTGAGAATATTATGCAAGTGAAATAAGCCAGTCAGAAAAAGCTAAGAACCATATGATTTCATTCATATGTGGGACATAATACTAAAACTCATAGACACGGACAACAGTATGGTTATTACCAGAAGGAAGCAGGTGGGGGAGTAGGAAAAGGTAAAGCAGACCAAATAAATGGTGACAGAAGATGACTTACCATTGGGTGGTGGGCACACAATACAACATATACATCATGTTTCATAACAATGTACACTTGAAGCCTATATGACCTTATAAACCAATGTCACCTCAATAACATCAATAAAAAAGAATATGTCTAAAATTGAAGCACAGAAAATGTCCAAGATCTTTGATATATTATGTAATTTTATAACAATGCAAGTTCCAGTGAAAAGTTAACATCGCAAGTGAAGATTCTCTCAACCAAATATGGGATGCTTCAATCCATTGCTGTCTCCTTTAAAGGTGGCACAATTTTTTCCCTAGACATAGTAATATCCTCATCTTACCATCTCTTGACAAGAATTAAATTAACTCTTGTCCCCATGAACCTCATTGCTCAAAACACACTTCTCAACAGTCATGAAATATGAGCATCTCCCATGCAGAGAGCTTGCTATTTATTTACAGTATAGCTGGTAGCTCTATTCCTTCCAAGCTCATGTCAAAGTATAAGGCACACAGTATGGAATTATTCAAATGTATTTTATTTTATTCCAGCTCAAACAGTTCTGCTCTCTAATAGCAGTTATCAACCTGGCTTTAACCTCAGGTAAAAGCAAAGGCATCATGAATCATAAATAAGTTCACACGATGAAATGCTGACACCTAAAACTGAATTGTTTCAACAAAATTTCATAAAAAGTTTCAAAATGACCCAGCACTGTGCTAGGTACTGAGGCTTCAAAATTAACCAAGCAGATATTCCTGATCTCTGTGAGCTTCAAGTTAAATGGGAGAGAAAGATAATCAATTATGCAGTTATAATTGACAACAGACACTATGAGGCAAATGCACTATGATGTCCAAGTACATAGGAGAGTATACTTCCCAAATCTCTGAGCCAGAAAGTTTTTTCATAGGTGGAAGCTTCTTCTATGCTGGGATCATGAAGACAAGAGGAGGACAGACAAAACAGGAGGGATGATGAAGAAAAGAGTGACTCAGACCAAAGTTACAATCTGTGCAAAAGCCCAGAAGAGAAAAGGAGGTGGAAAAATCAGAAGGATTGAAAAATTCATGATGAATCAGTTAGCTATTCTATAAAAAAGCTGTGTAATAAGCCACATTGAAATTCAGTGACTTCTACCATAAGCATTTATTCTCATACTTATGAGTCTATAGACTGACTGTAGTTTGGCTGACTTACAATCAACTGAGAAGGATACCTTAGTTTCAGATTGTAGTTAAACTGGGGCTAGATCCAAGATACAGATTAAATTCATGTATTCTTCAATGTATTTTTCTGAGGATCATACCAAATGAGGAGAAGTTACCCAGGCATGTTCTCGTGACAGATCACTGGAGCAAAAACTCAAGCCAAATTACCCAACTGCATTTAAGTCTCTGCTCATGTTATGAGTGCTGACATCCTATTGACCAAAGCAAGTTATCTGGGCAAGACAAAGCAAGGAGAGGGAGGAATGCACTCTGCCCTCATTGGAGGGGGATATGTGAATATTTATTGAACATAAACATCAACTATCACACATGGCATGTCTGGATTCTATAGTCTATAAAGAACTGGAGACGTAGGCAGGGACACTATAAATCACTTAAACAGTTTAGACTTTATCCATGTATCATTTTAAATTAGGAGAGAAAGTCACATTTGTATTTTATTGTGATCATGTTAGGATAGTAGACTAGAACAAGCAAGAATGATGCTAAGGCAAATGTAAAAAGAACATTCTGGGAGGACAGATTCACCTTTAAAATATTCACCAATGAACTAAGAAAATATATAAGCTACGGAGACATCCTAACATTAATTATTATTTTTTACTTCTTCAGTTTAACAGATTAAAACAAAAACCAGGAATAATAAAGGGTTCAAAGGCCAAATACATCAATTTAAGATTAGTGGTAGGAATGCAACAGATTATCCTGGTTACTTTGACTTTAACTATTTTGTTGTTGGGTTTTGGTGGGGGTTTTTTTCGGTATTATTTTGCTCTACAAACTCTTGCTCTATTATCTTAAATGTAGATCCCTTAGAACTGCCTGTTATAGAATATTATGGTCCTGGGCAAGAACATGATTATCCCTTGGAAACCTTCCAAAGGGGCAGAATCTTGAACCCTAAGGTAGACCTATGGAATCAGAAACTGCTAGCATTTTAAGAAGACCCTTAGGTGATATACTCATTAAAGTCTGAGAAGTACTGTTATAGGATATTTAAAGTTGAAGCTTTGCACAGTGGCAGTATCATAGCCAATGAGGTTTATCCGAGGCGCGATTATTGCTCATTAAAGTTGAAATACAGCCCTGAATGGGGCAACTCAGTTGGTTGGGTGACATCTTGCAAAACAAGGGATTGCCAGTTCAATTCCCAGTCAGGGTACATGCCTGGGTTTCAGACCAGGTCCCCAGTTGGAGGAGCATGAGAGACAACTGATCAATGTTTCTCTCATACATCAGTGTGTCTCTCCCTCTCTTTCTTCTTCCCTTCCTCTCTTTCTAAAAATAAATAAAAAATATATTTTTAAAAGATGAAATACAAATTAGAAAAAAAGGCAGCTTCATTATTCAGTCAATGCCTCACATTTATAAGATGCTATTGTCTGCCAAATGGTACATATAGAGATGTATTATTCTAGGCCTTCTACACCTAGAGAACTGGAAACTTGTAGTCTGAACATCACATAGAAGCTTCCTACCTAAATATTGCAGTCTATGATAAGGATGTTAAGATGAAGTGTTAAATCATTACTAACAACCAGTCTTACCTTGGGGTGAATGAAGAAAGCTTATTTGAAGGTATGATAGGCAAGTGAGACTTTGAAGTATTTCTGGGAACCCGAGTTCTGAAATGAGAAGATATTTCAGAAGGCAGTTCAATGCAGGGGAAAGCCAGGGCATATCCAAAAAATGTTTAACAAAAGCCTAAAACCAACTGAATGTAAGAGGAAGCAGAAGTGGAAGCAGAAGTTTTAAAGTGCTACATAACAGAGCACGGAAGTTAAAATTAAAGATATGAAGAGAATGTAGAAAATCGTCTGAGGTAGGAAAAACAATGGCATTCTACATTGAGTGAAGGTCAAGAGCATGGGCTCTGAAGTCAAGGGAACAGGAGAGAATTTCTGTGCTGCTGCTTATTAGCAGTGTGACCTTTGGCAAATCATTTAATTCTTCCTAAACCTCATTGGTAAAATAGGGGTTATTATACATATCTTGTACTAGTTTCTTACAGTAACACCTGTCAAAGCATCTCAGCTCCTGCTTTCCATGTCTTTATATTGGCCCACATCAACTTTGCTACTTAGTCTTGTGACTTGCAAAAGTGATACAAGCAGAATCCTCCTAAGTTCTTGAGCATTTGGGGGCTTTCCTCTTGCAATGATGTCCTGAAACTACCATGATGTAAAGAAGCCACCAGGAAGAAGCCCAGTTGAAAGGCCATGTGGAGGGAGAGGCCTAGCCATTCTATTCTGTCCAGCTGAGTACCTCCTAAATGCAGATGCATGAGTGAGCCCAGGTGTAGAAAAACCACCCAGTCAACCCACAGAATTATGGGAATGAATGAACCTTATAGTTTTTGTTTTGTTTTATCTTTTTTCAGTGACAATGAAATTCTGAAATATTTCCTTTTGCTCACCTTTCATTTATCAGATTACTTTTACTGGAAAACTATCATGTTCCAGACTCGATATGTGATGTTAGGAATAAGCACATTAAGTAAAAAGATAAGATAAAATAAGGTTAAAGAACAGTGTCCCTAAACTCAAGGTAATTACATTCATATACACTAATGAAAAAAACAGTCAAATAATCAGAAATCAAAATCAGTTTGTATAAATACCTGGGAGTGGAGTAGCTGACCAATATGGTAGATATGTGTATGTGTGTGTGTATAACTTTTAAAGAAATTACCAATTTTATAATTGTTATGTTGTGATCTCATTTCAATTTTAATTTTCCAAAATGACTGATGAGCGTCTTTTCATGTCCTTATTTGTTATCCTTATATGTTCTGTAAACTGCCCAAATATTTTTCCCATTTCATAATCAGGTTGTTTATTTTTCTGTATTGATTTCTGAGGGTCCTTTATATATTCTGATACAAGTCCTTTTTCAGATATTCTGCAATTACTTTCTCTTTTTCTATGTCTTATCTTTTTTATTCTCCTAACCTGTACCTGAATGTTCACAGCAGCTTCATTCATAATAGCCAAGAACTAGAAACAATACAAATGTGAATGTGTTAAAAATTGTAGCATATTCATACAATGGAATACTACCCAACAAAAAAGATGAACTATTTTCTTTGTATTATTGTGATAAGAGAACTCTCGTTTTAAATCACTAACTGTTAGGGTGTTTCATTGCATGGTGATGGATAATTGAAACATGTCTCATAGGTTGTTACCTAAATTATGTCATTTTATCTTCATAATATTCTTGAAACATGTACTTATTCATAGGGAGAACTAAATAAATATTAGATATAATTTTTAAGTTTGAGCATTCAGTTTTAAAAAAGACAAACTATAATTTATACACTCTATGCAATTCTACAATTTACATTTTCTTTGTTCTTCTGTTTTAATTTGACAATATGTCTCTCGGGGATTTTTTTCTTGTCAGCATACAGAGCTCTACCTCATTCTGTGTAATTATCTAGTATTCTGCTTAATGGATGTGTTATAATTTATGTGGCTATTCCCCTGCCTATAGGCTTTAGGTTGCTTCTAATTTTTTAAAGTGTTACAGACCATTTTATAATGAACATATTTATACATGAATTTTAGTGCACATTTGTAGGTATAATTATGTATTAATATCTACAAGTAAAAATCCTGATTTAAGGTGCATGTATATTTTATTTGTGATAGATTTTTATCTATCACATTGACATTCAATGAAGTGACAGCAACTTACACACTTATCATGGGAATATGAGACTGCCTGATTCCTTTAACTAATGTTAATAACATTATAAATTATTAAGTATTTTGGTAGCTTCTACTCTGATAAGTATAAAATGATGGCTCATTTTTGTTTCAATGTACTTTGACTTGATAGGAATAATGTTACATAACTTTGTACACATCTACAAACAATTTAAAGTTCTATTTTCTGGTCAGATACATTGCACATTATTCTATTGTGACTCTGGTCTTTTAGTATTGATTGAAGGAATATTTTATATGAGAATATTATCATTTTTCTTATGTGCTAAGAATATTTTTTCAGGTTTATCATTTCCCTTTTGACCCATGTTTATAAAATGGCATTTCTGCCATACAAAAATTTGCATTTATATAGTCAAATTTATCAGTATTTCATATGTCCTTTGGGTAGTTTTACAGACTTAAATACTTAAATCTTTCCTCCATCTGGATACATTAATGCAATAATTTAGAGGTTCACTAAATTGTGTTTTCGAATATCAAATGATTTGTCTCAACTCCATGCATTGAAAAGTACATCAATTCACATTAATTTAAAATTGTGCTCTTATGAAATATGGAATTCAAACTCACTTTTGGACTCTGTTTTCCATTATTGCTCCTTCTATTCATGCCACTGTACCAAATTGATTTAATTGCTGGAGCATCATCATAAAATCCACTAGACTTAGGTCCCTTAGTTACTCGTTTTCTCCTCACAATTGTATTTATTATTCTCACATGTATATTTTTATAAGAAGTTAAGACTAAAAGGGAACCCTAGTACATTGTTGGTTGGAATGCAGACTGGGGCAGCCACTGTGGAAAACAGTATGAAATTTCCTCAAAAAAACTAAAAATTGAATTGCCTTTTGACCCAGCATTTCCACTGTTGGGATTATACCCTAAGAATCCTGAAACACCAATTCAAAAGAACCTATGCACCCCAATGTTCACAGCAGCACAATTTACAATAGCCAAGTGCTGGAAGCAGCCTAGGTGCCTATCAGTAAATGAGCAGATCAAAAACCTGTGGTACATTTACACAATGGAATACTATGCAACAGAAAGAAAGAAGGAGCTCCTACCTTTTGCGACAGCATGAATGGAACTGGAGAGCATTATGCTAAGTGAAATAAGTCAGGCAGTGAAAGACAAATACTATATGATCTCACCTATAACTGGAACCTACTTAGTAAAACAAAGAAGCATGCAAAATATAACCAGAGACATTGAAATTAAGAACAAACTGACAGGAAGCAGATGGGAGAGGGGGAGACAAATAACATGGGAAAGAAGGGAAAGGGTCATAAATGAACAAGTATAAAGGACCCATGGACAAAGCCAAAGGGGGGGTAGGATTGAGGGTGGGAGGTGGGGATGGATAGGGTGGGGAAAAGTGGTGATGGGAAAATGGAGACAACTGTATTTAAACATTAATTAAAAAAAAGAATTAAAAAATAAAGTAAAATAAAATAAAAATATTTTTAAAAGACTACTTACCGCAAAAAAATGTACTTTTACATGAATTATAGGTCATTTCAGGAGGAACTGATTGACATCACAAAACAGCAAGCCTTCATCACCAGGACCCGTAAGTCTTATTCACATCCCCTAGTCATGGCTAATATGGATCCTTACTTTCCCCCCTTTTTTTTCTAAATTTATTTTTGTTCAGTTACAGTTGTCCTGTCTTTTTCCACATTGCTCACTGCTACCCCATCTCCCTCACTCCCACAGTTAATCCCCCTATTGTCTGTGCCCATGAGTCCTCTATTTGTGTTCCTTTGCTTGCCCCCTTTCTTTCTTTCCCCCATTATGCCCCTGCCCTCTGGCTACTGCCAGTTTGTTCTTTATTTCCAGGTCTCTGGTTCTATTTTTCTCATTTGTTTGGTTTGTTCATTAGGTTCCACTTATAGGTGAGAACATACGGTATTTGTCTTTCACTCTCTGGCTTAATTCACTTAGCATAATGCTCTCCAGTTCCATCCATGCCGTCACAAAGAGTAGGAATTCCTCCTTTCTTTTTGCTGCATAGTATTCCATTGTGTAAATGTACCACAGGTTTTTGATCTGCTCATTTACTGATGGGCACCTAGGCTGCTTCCAGCACTTGGCTATTGTAAATTGTGCTGCTGTGAAAATTGGGGTGCATAGGTTCTTTTGAATTGGTGTTTCAGGATTCCTAGGGTATAGTCCCAGCAGTGGGATTGTTGCGGGAAAATGAAGCGACCAAACTCCTGATGAGAGGTATGAGTCACAGACCCTTTATTACGCATGCGGACCCTAGGGAGAAATCTCCAAATCCAGGGCCCCAAACCAAGGAAGGGACTGGCTTATATATGTTCAGGTAGTGACGAGAAACTATGTGGCAGAAGATTACAGGAGCCAGGAGCGGAAGTCAGGTCTAGCTTTCCTTATTTGGGAGACAAAGAAAAAGGCACATGAGCTTGGGACTTCCTGCCTATGTGGGCCTAGTGGCAAGCAAAGGTTACAGAAGCTTGATGCAGCAGTTAAATCTAGCTATCTTATTTGGTAAAAACAAAGCACAGAATGTTACATGATTCAAGCTAAACACAAGTTCTACAATCAAGGACAAAGCACAGGGGTTAAATATGCAAGTTGCAAAGTACAGAGACAAAACATGGGAGCTTACAAAATACTGAGTCATAAACACAGAGGTTGCCTGTCCTTCGCCGCCCCCCCTCCCCCGCCCCTCCTGCAGGCGGGAGGTGTTTCTGCTGGGGAAGGGGTGGGGGCTGCTGCCTTCCCGGGGGATGGAGCCTGCCACAGCTCCTTGCTCTCTGCGGGCGGGAGCTGGTCTCTCGGAGTCCCACTCTCTGCAGACTGGGAGGTGTTTCTGAGGCTCAGTAACACGGAGGTTACCTGTTACAGGATCACTGGGTCAAAAGGCAATTCAATTTTTAGCTTTTTGAGGAAATTCCATACGGTTTTCCACAGTGGCTGCTCTAGTTTGCATTCCCACCAACAGCAATCTTTTCTCCACAATCTTGTCAGCACTTGTTGTTTGTTGATTTGTTAACGATGGCCATTCTGACCAGTGTGAAGCAGTATCTCATTGTGGCTTTAATTTGCATCTCCCTAATGGCTGGTGATATCAAGCATTATTTCATGTGTCTATGGGCCCTCTGTATGTCCTCCTTGGAGAAGTGTCTGTTCAGGTCCTTTGCCCATATTTTAATTGGATTGCTTTTCTTCCTGGAGTGGAGTCATATGAGTTCTTTATATATTTTGGAGATCAAACCTTTGTCTGAGGTATGTTTGGCAAATATGTTTTCCCATATGGCTGGTTCACTTTCTATTTTGTTGATATTTTCTTTAGCCATTCAGAAGCTTTTTAGTTTGATGTAGTCTCATTTGTTTATTCTTTCCTTCATGTCCCTTGCCCTAGGAGATGTATAGGTGAAAATATTGCTACATGGGATATCTTAAATTTTCCTGCCTCTGTTTTTCTCCAGGACTTTTATGTTGTCATGACTTATATTTAAGCTTTTAATCCATCTTGAAGGGTTTTTTGTTTTTTGGTGTATGGTGTAAGTTGGTGGTCTAGTTTCCTTTTTTTGCAATACAGATCCTTTAAAGACACGTTTTGTTTTTTTGGAAATAGGAAATGTCTCATAGAGTCAAGCAAGGTTAATCATAGTAAGAAATGATAGTGGGTAACTCTTTTCAGATTGGAACTAGATAAAGGCTGAATAAGACTGTTCTTCATGAATCTCTTTAAAACTTTTCCTGAAAATTTTTCCAAAAGAGGCATCACAAATATATTGAGCAATTCTCTTGCAAGAGAGTAGACTTATAGCTTCTCAGCCTGACTACATTGAAGAAACAACACTCAGTTGAACATGTACAATTCCATATGCTTATTTTGTCATTGTTAAAGTAATAAAACCAATGAAACTTAATGAAAAATGCTCAGTATATTAAGTAAAACCTGAACATATTTCACATTCACCATGATTACAGCTATTAAAAAATTAGTGTGCTCATACAAAATGTAAAAAGAAACTTTCAATAAAATGGAAGAATTAGATTTATTTTCTTTCTGAAAATTGTGACTAACACAGTTATGAGTGTTTATATAATAAAACAAATTAAGAGCTTAATTACTTTGTAGTTCAGAAGAAGAGTTCTTTGAGTAATATGAAGTGGAGATGTGATAAATATGTTATTCTGGCCCATGTGTAGAGTGTCATCAAGATACAATAGCACACAGACAAACTGGAGTCTAAAGATTGGCCTTTAGAATTCTACCTCTTTTGAGTTAGCTGGGGTTGATCTGACTATAAAGATTCCATATATAGAAAATAAGATCATTGGAATCACTTCACAGAGTTTTTAGAGTCTTGCTCTTCAAAGTGTGGTTCATGGACCAACAGTATCAGCATCACCTGGGGTTTATTAGAAATGCAAAATTTCAGGCTCCAAGACAGTCCTCCCGAATCAAAGTATTTGAGGTTAGAGCCTAGCAATCTATGTTTGCACAACCTTTCCAGGTGACTCCCATGCATGCTAAAGTTTGAGCAGCACTGCCTTAGAAAACTAAATGAATCAAATAGTTGCAAATACTGCCTTTCACAAATTCATTATTATTATGTTAATTGTGTACAATGAAAAGATAGCCATTCAAAGTGTAAGACTGGGAACAATCAGTGTTCTAATTTTGGAAAACTTTCCTTCAGTTTTTTTTCTTAGCATTTTCTGTACTTGGACAAGAACACTAACCATTTCATAGATGAGGATTCTGCCTGTTTAATTTCATAAATATTTATTGAGTTCTTCTTGTGGCCTAGGCCGTGCTTTATGTGCTGAGGGTTCAGCAATAAAGATCTACATGGCTCCCACTTTCAGAGAGTTTCTAGGCTACCAGGAAAGGTAGTCAATAAACCAATCATAGCAGATATAGAGAGTGTTACAAAAGATGATTCACTAGTTACTGTAGAAGCATTTAAATTTAGGTTCTTCCTTATGAGTTAGTGGATAGACATTAGATGGTGAATAACCCCCCAGGCGTTGTTTACATTTGGGAGACATACATAGTCATATTTTATTGTTCTGGAGAGTTTCTTTTAAAAAAATTTTGCAATCCAAATATTTAAGGATCCTGTGTAGATCAATGTTACAGGCCGGTTTATTATCCCAGTGTTTGAATGTATTATTGTTATTTAAAGTTCTCTTTTTCTCCTTCTCCCTTAAGAATGCTTTCTTTGGCCCAAATTATCCAAGTGTAGATTCAGAAAGCTGTTCACGCTGCAGCATAGAGCTATCCCTTCATAATTCGGTGAAAAATGGCAGGCAGATTTTTTTCCAGACATGGACTCAGTCAGGAGCACAGCTGCACTGCTTTATTACAAGATATGGATGTAGATAAAATGTCCTAAGATGAGCTCTTAAAAGGACTTTCCATGACATTTGTTCAACACTTATTTCACAGTTCTTGAAGATGAATGAGCATTTCTGGGGGTGTAAGCTTAAAACCCTGCATGTTGATTAAAAGCTGTGCTCAAATCCAGATCAATTAATAACGGAGTCCCCACAGGGTTAATATTAAGAGTTGGCGTTATTATGTTTTTCATCTTCATTTCAGGGTTTCTGCAAGTAGATTAATCAGCTCTTGTGTTTTCATTCTATCACCAGAACAACAATTCATTTTGATTATTGTGTTACAAATACCAGCGACATTCAATAGACCTTGGAGAGAAATTTTTATGAGTTTGGGCAAATATCCACTGAAGCACATGAGACAGATCAGATAATAATAGCAGCTTCACGTTCTGGAACTCATGGGGTCAGTCCTGCAACCACACTCCCTGAATTGGAATGTCAAACTGGTGATTTAGTTCACCATCATTACCTAAACCATTCCAGGGTAAAGGCAAATAATGCATGTGTTTAAAATATTAGTACTCATATTTTTAATGCAGTCTAAGTTGCTTAAATAGCAGATTTCAAAGAACCTTTAATTTAACTCCTAAATGTCAATAGTAAGATAGTAAATGGAATATAACCCTAACTCTCTTCAAAGGCTATGGAACTTTTAATAACCCCAAACAGGCAATAACCTTATTTTTTATTTTCTCACAAAATTCATACTCCTGTCTCAATGGGCTTCAATTTACCACAGTTGCTTGACAGTTAGGCAGATTTTAAATGATGTCTCAGTTGGTGGTGGTTTGGTCAATGTCTTAAATCTACTCAAGGGTCATCTCAATTTTTCTCATGCCTGTTACAGAACAGAAGGGGGCGGGACTGAACAATATGAAAGACCCCTCCCTTTTTTCCCTAGGGGTTCCTCCCCCTTACCAGGTTCGCTTTGCCTGCTGCCAGAGGAAAGATGCAAAAGGAAAGGAGTTATTATTTATTTGGAAGTTGTACAGACTGAAGTTCTTTAGAATACGCATAAACCATAAACGCATACAGTCCTTCCCTCTCCCTCTGCCCGTCTGGGGTACCGTATCTCAGATAGGCTCCCGGCACCATCCATGTGACAAAAACGAGCACTTCCAAAGCCACGTGGTCCTGACTCTCACCCAAGCCATGTGGTCCCCACTAGCCAAAACCTCGTGGACCCAACAAGATGCCCAAGCCTTGCGGTCCCAAAAAGAGACACCAAATGGCTGCCCCACCTGGGTTTAAATGCCAGCACCAATCTTTCTCTGCAGCCTTATTTCCGGCTCCTCCCACAACTGGCCACAGCTGCCAGCATTCTGGGCAGGTGTGGCCCTATGGTGTGGAGCCAATTATCTCCAAGCTCTTCTGGACCCCATTACAAATCCCTCTTTGGGGGCCCCCCTCTTGGCTGCACCCTGTTACATGCCTTCACTGAATTTCAAATGGAAGAATTAAGAGCAGTGGTCCTTGCAGTCTGTGTGGTCTGGACATCCCAGCTTCCCCCAGTGGTTCAAGCTGTAAACCTGAACTAATCACTGCCCATCCCTCCCCATTACTTCCCCTGCCATCCTCACTATGTTAGCTCTGGTGTTTTATGAGGAAGAGGATATAGAGGAGGTACTATATTGTCTTTTTTATGTTTTGGAGTTCTTAACTAGAATCTTTCCTCCACTTATCCTTGGTCCCCTGTAATGTCTTTTTAGTCACCAATAACATATCTGGATTTATAGAAACATGGAAACAAAACAAGGTTGCCTACTCCCTGCTATGGGTGTTACAAGTCCTCTTCCACCATGGCCCAGAGGCATGTAGGATTTCTTCTCCTGCTTCCTCCCTCCCCCTTCCACCTGTTTCTGAAAGAAACACAAATGTCCATAATGCTCCAGTGAGATGAAGATAAATGGGATAGTGAAGGGCTTTGGCATTGAGAAAGATGGCATCTCCTCACCTGGTTTCAACACCTGTTCCAAGGCACCCTGATCTCTGTTGAGTTGACCTGGAGGCAGTTGCACACTTAAAAAGAATCCCCAGGAGTATGCTTTCAGAAGGAAAAGGGGACCTACAGTAGATTTGTTGGTAGTCAGCTAAGAATAATTATAGGCAAATCTGATCATTATCAGAATTATCTCAATAACAGGACAATTGGCAACAAAGCACAAATAATTGGAAAGTACATTTTTCCAAACTGATTGTTTTCCAAACCTGTTATTACTCTGAGGTTTGTGTGGGCATATTTTCCCAGGCAATCTCCTTCCACTAGGATGGGTAGGTGTGGCCTAAAGAAAACAACCACGGTCTCAAGGTCTTATAGCACAGCATGAAAACCAAACATCAGAAGCCTGGCTCATCCCCCAGGTGAGACACTCATGGCTCACCTGTTTCATGACTCAACCAGAGACACCTCGCAAGCAGTCACAATGTGGGATGAGGAACCATGGTCCTATCCTCCTCAAGTCAAATTTCTAGAAAGAATACATAATGGAAATTGTTTAAAAAATCAGGTTGTATGAAGGCTGCCACCAGAATAAGGCTCACTCTGTCTATCATCTGTCTATCTATCTATCAATCTATCTATCTATCTATCTATCTATCTATCTATCTATCTATCTATCCATCCACCCACCCTTCTATCTATTTACCTATCATTTCCCTTTTCTTTCTTTCTTATACCACTGAGGTCCTACTTTTTAGTAGTTAGGACTTAATGAATGTACATAAGAAACACTGTATTTTGTCGGTATAACATCTATAAACTGTAAAGTTAGCCTGTCAGCATCCATGCTCAAGAAAGCCAGCAGGCCAGACTTCTTCCCACCCTGCCAGACTTTCATGGTTTCTGTTACATGTGAGCTAAGAGAAAGCCGAGCTGTGCAATTAAATCCACAAGATGAGGAAGGGAGAACATCCAAGTGCATTGACCTACATATAAGAAATGATTTTCTACAAATCTAAATCAAATTGTGTCCTGGTTAAAGAATCTACTCTAATGGGTAAATTTTTTTTTCATAAAAATCTTACAGAAGTATAAAGATCAATTCATTCCATACACAAGGAACAAACACCTTTATTGAAAACAACACAATTATCCATGATTTGGAATGTTGTGGGAATTTGGGGACAAGAATTATGTTACTGTATATAATGAGTTCCTATGCTCTGGGAAGTGATTTGTTTTCAAAATACTAAAGGTTACCTGTCCTCAAAAAACTCTCTCTCTTGTGCCTGAAGTCTTAACCTGTTCCATATTTTGGTGTGAAGCCATTGTATCTTTAGAAGGCGTTGAAAGTTGAAGCTAAGGAATACTTGGGAGGGGAAATCAAGCAGTGAATGATGCACATGAGCCAGGGCCCAGTTATCATGCAAAGAGCAAGGTCTCTGACGGGAGTTTACAGATGTGTTTAGAGCAGGGTTTTCAAGGAGACAGGTGGGCCTGAATAGAAAGTCTGAGGAATGACCCTGGGCTGTCAAGACAGAGTAGGGATACTAGTATAGGCCACTTCCTAGCAGCTTCTCTCTTCAGCTTCCTTTCCATGATCCTGTGTCCGACTTCCCATATTACTTATAGTCTGCTGGCTGAGCTGCTCAAAATCCTCCAGAAATACACCAATAAATAGCTGCAGATATAA
This sequence comes from Micronycteris hirsuta, assembly GCA_004026765.1. NCBI lineage: Eukaryota > Metazoa > Chordata > Mammalia > Chiroptera > Phyllostomidae > Micronycteris > Micronycteris hirsuta. The sequence continues at coordinate 3,064 of PVJI01011537.1, read as the reverse complement.
CGTGGTTCAACTCTGTTTCACTGCCTTTTTACTTTTTTTCTACCAAAAATGTTAACTTAAATTAAATCTTTCCCCCAAAGAGCTCAGAGCTGTAAGAGGATGCTGTACTAAATGATGAGAAATCAATCACTGAGATGGAACAATCCACCTTGAGTAATCATGGCAAACACTTGGGAGTCTGAGTTAGCACTCTTTTTCATTTTCCATATTCAGATTTTAGGGCAAAGGCAGAAAGCTCTGGTGTACCTTCCATTTGACTTTGACACGGAGATAGTACAATATAATATAAAGTGGCCAGGATTCAAAGGCAGGAGATTTTTTTTTCATTGCTTTTAGAGAGAAAGGAGAGGAGAGAGGAAGAAACAGAGAGAAACATCGATGAGAGAGAGAGGCATCAGTTTTCTGCCTCCTATACACGCCTGGACCAGGGATGATACACATCTGGATGGGGCATTGCATGCATCTGCACCCAGGATGGGGACTGAACCCACAACATAGGTAGATGTCCTGATCAGAAATCGAACCTGAAAACTTTTGTTTACAGAATGATGCTCCAACCAACTGTCACAACCAGACACAAAGGCAGAAGATATAAGACATAGTTTTGACTCCAGCATTTTGCAGTGATGTGACTAACTAACTAACCTGTCGAAGATTCAACCTCCACGTGTTTAAAATGGAATTAGTAATATAGGTCTTATAGTGTTGTACTAATACTTTACTGATCTTAACTGCTTCAAAAGCACTGTGTAAATAAAAGTTTTAATTACTCCTCTTCTAGACCTGTCCTGAACAACCTTGGGCAAGACCTGACTGTGCCACTGGCTGACTCAGCTCACAGCTTTTCCCTGGCATCTTCAGGTCAGGCCAGTCCAGTCCAACTGCCACCCCAGCACCCGTACTTCTTTGTCCAAGGCCTTTCTCTGACTGCTGGAGCCTGCCTCGGCACCTGTGCAGTACACAGAAGGTGCTAGAAGCAATTCGCCATTCCTACCAAGCAGCCTACAAGCAATGACTGATGGAAACTCATGTGCAATACACCAGTTACCTTGCCCTTCAGGCAGGACAGCACTGGGTGCCTGTCTACACATTTTTCACAATTCTCCAAGGCATTAAGCTCCAGTTGCCCACGGTAGAAGTTAATTGATAACTTAGTCTTTATTGGCTTCCCCTTCTTCCCTGTCTCACTTTATCTACTCCTAGCAGTGTTTCCTGGTAATCTCCCTAATGTTCTGTTGGTGCTTGAGTTCTTGTCTGAGGATCTGTTTCTGGGAGAACACAATCTAAGATTCTCTCCGTGCATGGATTCTACAAAAGGCCACTGTGACAAAGGTAATGGTGCCCCCTTTGGCAGCTGCAGTAAGTCTACTAATTCTTGGATGTCCATTCAGTCATTACACTTGTCTAAACACACTGCTTTCCTTCAATACACGACTTAACCAACCTAAGCAGCTTTACCTGGTAAGTAACACATACTCTTTTATCCTTCTTTCCTACAAATCTCTCAGCATGTATGTACGAAGTTTACACCATATCATTCTTTAAAAAAATGTTTATTGAACACCTGATATCAGGTGGTAGAGAGAGGACTGAATTGGGAATCAGAGGGCCTGGGTGTTAGTGTAGAATCCTTTCTCATGAGAAAAGTTCAACAGCAACACCTCTGTCCAGAGAGGTATACCTTACTCTGGAACAACCCAAACTGATGTGTTCAAGATACTTTTTCTGTGTTCTTGGGGAAAAGAGGAAAGGCAAGACCCTAGGGTCTCCAAATACTATTTATGGAGGTAATATCCAGTTAAAATAAAATCCAAGGCAAAAGGAGAAATCCTGTGTAAGAGACAGCACATAGGTTTAATGTGCATGAGGAGGGAAAAGGTAGAAAAAAGTTGCTGATCAAACTGCATTGCTCTCAGGAAAGCTCAGGTCATCTTTGCCATGAATCTGTATTTTGTGAGTGTCAAGAACTTTCTCAACAGCAACACTGGAAACTCTGTTAGGCCAAAGAGAAGGATTTCTCTTTGTTATGTCTATCTATCCAGCTAAACTACTTTCTTTTCCTCCATCCATCCATCCATCCATCCACCAATCCATCCATCCATCCTTCCCTTATGCCTTCTATTGCTTCTTTAATTCCTTCTTAATGTAACTTTCATCCTTCCCTCCAGTCCTCTCTTCATAGATTTTTCCATTCACCCTTACAACCCTCTTTCCAGTATCCCTTCATCCTCTCCTTTCCCATTTCATTATTTTTCCATCACGTTTTTAACCCCTCTTTTAATCTAGGCTTCTTTATTTCTTTTCTTCTTTCAATAATTAAGAGTGGCATTGGGACATTATAGTTAAATATCACACTCTAGAGTCAACCTACATGTTTTAAACCTAGGTCCAATATTAACTAAGAATACATCCTTGGGCATTTTTTTAACTCCCTATACTACAGGTTCCTAATTTCTTTATAAACTGCAGCTAATAATAATCACTACTTAACTGGCTTATTCTGAGAATTAAATAAATTAACATGTATATGAGGCATACAGTAAGACTGGCTATTATAAGTTATAAATACTAGCTGTTACTATTAATATAATTCTGGTATTGAGTAAAAGTCTGCAAAGAAAAATTCTTAAGACACAGCACTTGCTTATAAGGGAATTCTTATGTCTGGAGAGAATTACTACATCTCATCCAAAGATGAGCGAGTAATTCATTTTTTCAATAGGAAGCTTAGCTCATTGTGATCATTTTCTAACATGTATAATTTAGCATTATCACCTCTGATGAATAGCGAAATATTTGAGTGTCTTCTGTTTCCAAAGCATGGTTACACTCTTACAACTCCTGACCTTTGCTCTATTTCAGTTCTATTCTATCAAGTGTGTTCATCTGAACTTGATTTGTACACTGAACTACTTGCCAGCTTCCTGCAATACAATTTAACATGAGAGGCAATATAATCTTGTTGGAGATAGCAGCAGTTCAATAGAATGGATTGAAACTCTAGCCAATGTTAGTATGATTTAGATCCCCTGTTACTGAGGAATGTCTGCGTGTTCTTTCAGCT
>PVJI01011536.1:0-55610 GCA_004026765.1 Micronycteris hirsuta | reverse complement strand
CCACAGCAAGTGATATGAGAGTAGGGGAGAATAAGAGCGCTTGAGAACTGATAAACTCTAGTTTGAGCCTGAACAACTATATAGGAAGGTGGGAGTTAACACTTCTTGTTCAATACAGAAAACTCCCTGAAATAAAAGAAGGGACCAGCTGTGGGAGACAGTGGTCCAAGGGCAGCCCCCCGCTCCACCCCATTATCTCCTTACTTGCAAGGTTACTCTCTATGCTCCTCCTGGAATGTGTGCGAGCTGTTCTCTCTGGACTATAGGGTAACCTACACAGACCTCTAAATTCAAACTCACACTGGGATTGAAAAGTGAATAGGAAAAAGAAAGAAAAAAAGTGAGTAGAGCCTACAAACAGCCCCCTCATATAATTTGGGTGAGCTTTATTTCTGAGAACAATATTGTTTGTTATGAATATGAGACCTGAACTCATTGTAGCAAAATGTTGGGCTCCTGTCATGAGGAGCTAGTGGCCCAGGCAAGATGCACTCTATTTTCCCTTTTTTATGCACAGAAACGAATGGGGACTATTTAACTCTCATATACGACTTAGCCAGTGTAATGATCCCTAACATGAATTGGCAGACCCCACAGTACATGATCATGCACCCCTGGGGAAGGATGACCAACCTTCGTTGATAATACATTAAAGGGTCCACGGGTTTGGAATCACACATAGTCTCCTCCTCTAATAAGACAGAGAATTAAAATCAGGAAATATGAGTTGAAAGTCAAATAATAGGCAATGTCAAAAAAGGAAAAAAGGACTGTGCTACTAGATAGATCTCTGAATGTTCAAGAGCTTATAAACTAAGGCCATGAGAGAGAGAGTTCTCTGGGGAAACTTGGACGAATAAGTGTAGTGCTAAAGTTGTGAGCATTGCTGTACTCACCAGCCAGCATGCAAGAGGAACTTAAAACTTGGGAAGAGCTGCAGATTCCCTGTTCTGAGGAGTAAGAGCTCTACAGGTCTAGTTGTAATAAATAGACCACGCCAAGTGACACACTTTTGCCCCACGAGGTAACCTGATAGAGGAATCCTACTTTGGGAACTTGGAAAGACTATGAAATTTAGTTACCAAGTCAGTAGAAATTTGAACATTTGCTCATTTCCTAAATAACTTTGCTCCTTCTAATCAACTGTAGCTAAAGATTTCGTAGGTAAAGATTTCAGGCTGTGGTAGGAGTGGTCTGTTCTCTTGATTTTAACTAATCTACTGCCCACACCCTTACTTGAGTAATAGTTCTGTAGCATAAATGTATTTTTGTCATCTTGTTCTGACACTCATTTGATGATTTCTCACTGTAATTAATAGCAAATTCAGAATATTTTTTTAAGATTTTTATTTATTTTTAGACAGAAGGGAAGGAAGGGAGAAAGACAGGGACAGAAACTTCAATGTGTGGTTGCCTCTCACGTGGCTCCCACTGGGGACCTGGCCTGCAACTCAGGCATGTGCCCTGACTGGGAATCGAACCGGTGACCCTTTCATTTGCAGCCCATGCTCGATCCACTGAGCTACACCAGCCAGGGCACAAGTTCAGAATCTTTAACATGGCTTATGAAGCTTAAACAATTTCGATGTCTAGTTTTTTCCCTCATCATTACCAATATATAGCCATCCTGTACATAAACGGCACCTTTTTCTTTGAATGAGCCGGGCTTCTCTGTGTCCGATTATTCCCTCTGCCTAGTTCCCCCAGACCTTCACTAACTTAACTCCTGTCCATCCTACAGGTGGCACTTAGAGTTTACTTTCTCCGGACAATTTCCTTAACCCTCATATTGCACTATAAACCTCTCCAATGTGCTCCCTCAGAATATCATAGTCATTCCATGGTACTTATCATGCTGTATTATTATTGCTAATTTATCCATAACCCCTCACCAGTCTGTAAACTTCTTTTGGAAAGATACTGTATCTTGTTTATTTTTACACTCCCCGCATAAAATAGGATCTCTTGAAAGACTAAACAAATCTATGGAAACAGCATTGTCATCAAGAGGCAGGAAACCTGCACTCAAGTCCACACTTCACTATTTAACCTTGAATTTCCAGCCGACCGTCAACTCCCTGGGGAAGGGAATGTAGAAGTAGAAATGTGATCTTCGGTCTGCACAAAACCACGTGGCAGCGCTGCACAGTGCCCTGACGGTCCTGTCAAAACACTATAATCAATAACTCCATATGCAAAAGATTGCAAGGCACATCGAGATGCACTAACATACATGAAAGACAAGCACCCCTGGAAACTCTGAGGAAGAGGAAATATGAACAGTCTCTATAAATGCAGAGATTCAAACAATCTCTTCTCTAACTGTTATGGGAAGGAGGGAACAAACTGAAAGGACCAGTATAGAAACATGAACACGTAGATTATATACCCCAGCTGAGCTCTCTTAAGAATCAAGGGTTATTAAAAACTAGCCTTAATTAGGCAGGACTACAAGCTTTGTTGATTGGAATTTATTATTAAATTTTAGCAGAGCTTCCAGTTTTCATTCCTGCTCTTAATTGGGAACATTTGCTTAAGTGAAGAATGCTCACTTGTGCAGAATGTGAGCATTTCCCAGGGCTAACCTCCATTTGACCTCTGTTGTCTAGGTAAGGGCAGGATCCTCTCCATTCTAGCAGAGCCTTGGCCCTGTTTTTGCTGGCATGCAAATGCGGAATGTTATCCATCATGTTTTATTTAATAGAGTCACTGAGAGAAAGGAAAAAGGATATTGTTGTGAATTAAATGTCCTTGTCTCTTCGGGCAAGAAGATAAAAGTCCTGATTGATTGCTGAGATGGCTGGAAATGGAAGTATTAATGCAAACCAATGATGTTGTTATGTTTCTATTCTCTGCAGTATTGTAAATGGTAGTGGAAATTTTAGTCCAAGCAGAATAAAAACAGACTTTCTCCCTCACCAGAACAAGCAAATTCAGTGAAGTCAGGGAGCAGAAAGTGAAGAACCAAGGAGCGGGACCTAGAGAGCTACCTCCCAGGCCTGGCCCTGCTATCCTGGCCTGGAACACATCACCTACTGACCTGACCTCAGATTCCTTCAGATTTGAATGTTTCGCTACATAGGCGATATAAAGTCTCTTCACTACCTGTAATGTCATACAATTCTTTCTTCTAAATTAACCCAAGCAGTAGGCCTTAAGTAGACACCATCTTCTGGAAGAGGCTACTGACCTGCTCTGCCCTCTAGAATCTTAAATAAAATTATCAGAGATTCCACCAAGTTCTGCCATTTCTCTTCAACAATCCATAAAAAAGAATTATACTTAGACATATGAAAGTACAGGTGTTAAGTGACTATACAATAGATTAAATTTAATAATTTACCAGAATTAATTTAAGCTTAATTATGTCCACAATGAACTGCATGTAATATGCAATATGGTTTTGGTGTGTCCTTTGAAGGAAGCTTCCACCTCCTTCTCACTGAAAAGTACGGTAAAATCCCTAGTTAAAAACAAATTATAGAAATAGCACTGTCCTGATCTGGTCCAGATCCTCCTTTTTTTTTTTCTCCTTAATGATTCTGTAACTTTTCCTGGTTTGATGAATCCCTGAGTTCATATTGTTCCATTTTCTAGATTGTACATAGATATATTGGCCCTTTCATATATCCAGGTTTTTATTTTATTTTTTAGAAGTGCCAGACTTGGTTTATTTTTTATGTCTTTTTTCTTTTTTTTTTTAATTGTTGTTCAAATACAGTTGTCTCCATTTTTCCCCCACCACTCCCCTCACCCCAGCCATCCTGACTCCCCACCCTTGATCCTACCCCCTTTGGTTTTGTCCATGTGTCCTTTATAGATGTTCCTGAAAACCCTTCCCCCTTTTCTCCCCATTAACCCCTCCCACCTCCCCTCGGGTTGCTGTCAGTTTGTTCTTAATTTCAATGTCTCTGGTTATATCCAGGTTTTTAAAGTCCTCTGTACTTGACTACAACTGCCTAGAGTTCAGTGTTTAAGTATCTTTTATTTACTACATTTCTTACTCTTCCTCAAAACTACTATTCAGATTCAGGCATTGCTCAAACTAAAGGAAGTTTAATTTTCTCCAGTGTGGGTTTCTTCTGCAAAAGCACCCAAGACAGTTACTCAGAAATGGCTGCTCTCATTTCACTCTGTGGCTCCAGCAGTGGTATGTGTGTGCACACGTGTGTGAGATGAGGGAGACGAAGAGAGAGATGCAAGCACAGAAAAAGCTACCAAGAGACAACTACTAAATTCTACAGCTCCAAACAGAGTCTGGTTAACCTCAGGCCATGCCCAATATTACCTACGGCACCGGAACCCAAATTCAAGGCCAGATTTTAAAATGGAATTTAGATTTTGGTCTTCAAACAAATACCAAACCACTTTCAGAACTCACTCCAACAAGACATGTGCTCTTAAAGTGGTTGTGAAATATTCTTTCATTTTATATGTGTTTCAGGGTTTGTTTTCTTGCTGATGTTAAATATCTGATTCTTGAAACATGAGCACAATTTACATCCTACAAAACTTGACAGTCAATTCTGTTTGAATCAGAAGAGATGCTGACTTCACTATTGCTTTTGATCAAAACAATTGCTTCATAATTTATTTGCTTCATAATTCACAGTATCCATATTTCAACACCAGGTCTGGAGCACACTGGTTTTCTCTTCTGCTTTGATGGTTTTATTTCATTCACAAGTTGCTTCTGGATGCAGGAAGTCAAGTGTAGAAAGATGAACTCTGGAGTTATGGGTAAAATTGATGAAGTCAAATCTTTTCCCTGGCTAAAGTGACTCTACCATAATAAACAATGATCATTCTCTCAGGCCACTGGGGCATAGCCACACACACAGTGTGAGTAATTCCCTAGCAGAGTAAATTAACAAATGTAACTCAAATGAACTTAACTTGTTAGAGCAGAGAGTTAATGAGCCTGAAACATGTGAGATTAGTTTAGGAAAGTGAGTTTGGGCAGGCTCCAAAGCAACAGACTGCATTCCAAACACCAGCAAATCCAGGCCATTTGTCACGAGAAGAAACAAGCAAGAGAGTCAGTAGTCAGTAACTGCCGTCATCTTTGGAGGAAAGGCAACTAAAACTGGATTGGTAGACTGTTCAAATGATTGCATAGCTAGATACTTCATGGAAAGGGATGAAGCATTTTCAGATGTATTAAGTGGAGCTGGAAGACACAGATTTATATTTACATTATAGTCTCTACCTTAGACAATATATTTATCCTTAATACCCTTATTTGTTCATAATTCAGTCTGAAACTGCATTAAGTGTTATTTATTTTTAAAATGTTTAAAAGGAGCCTGGCTGGTATAGCTCAGTGGATTGAGCGTGGGCTGGAAACCAAAAGGTTCCGGTTCGATTTCCAGTCGGGGCACATGCCTGGGTTGCAGGCCAGGTCCCCAGTGAGGGCCATGTGAGAGGCAACCATACATTGCTCTTTCTCCTCCCTTCTCCTCTCTCTAAAAATTAAAAAAAAAAAAAAAATGTTTTTAAATGTTAAAAAAATGTTTAAAAGGAAAAAATAAAGCTAAAAATATAATTATAGGGAAAATGTTACCCTATTTAAATTTCTTAAAATAGACTGTTAAGTCTTTGGCCAGTCTCAGAAGTCAGACTACCTGCTGAAAGATTCTGAGTTTCATGAAGTTAAATATTCTTCTTTAGACTTGGTTAAATAATGTAAACTTTCTGTACTTCAATTTCTTCTGCTGAAAATGGTAATAAAAATACTACCTACCTCCTAGAGTAATCTTATTATGTGCCTAGTATTTAATGCATTTTTGTTGTTATTTCAAAAGGTATATTATTCTCAAAATAAAATGAAGGTAGATTTCTACCTTACACCATACCAACAAATAATAGTTGGATTAAAGATATGACCCCAGCTGGTGTAGCTCAGTGGATTGAGCACGGGCCTGTGAACCAAAGGGTCACCAGTTTGATTCCCAGTCAGGGCACATGCCTGAGTTGCAGGCCAGGTCCCCGGTAGGGGGCGTGCGAGAGGCAACCACATATCGATGTTTCTCTCCCTGTCTTTCTCCCTCCCTCCCCCTCTCTCTAAAAATAAATAAATAAAGTCTTTAAAAGAAAGATGTGGAAGTTAACAAGGAAGATTAAAAAATCCCTCTCAAAAGCTATAAAGTTTCTGTTACACAGAATAAGTCCTACAGATTTACTGCATAACACAGTGTAGTAAACAATACTGTATCATGTACATAAAATCTGCTAAAAAGCTAGACTTTGCTATGTTTTTATCACAAAAAAAGTGACAAAGATAAAAAATAAAGAGGGCGAGAGGAAACTTTTGGAGGGCACGGACACGTTTATGGCACAGATTGTGACAGCTTCATGTGTGTGTATATACTTATCTCCAGACTCAGTAAGTCTTATACATTAAATATGTACAGCCTTTTGTATGTCAATTACACCTCAGTAAAGTGCTTTTTAAAAAAGGTGAAAGAAAAGATACCATATTTTACAATCTTGAGGAGAAAAAGTTTGTGTAAACAGGACGACAAAACTAGGAATCATGGCAGAAATAATTAGCAGATTCGAATTTATGAAAATTTAAACCTTCTACATGGAAAAATAGTTTCCATAAACCAACTGAAAAAGAAAAAGAAAAATTATTTTAAAAAATATTTGAACAAATGTGACAAAAACATAATGTACTTAATATATTTAAACTTCCAGAAATCAAGAAAAGACTTCCCAATGGGAAAAAATATAAGAAGAGTACATGAACTGGCTACTCCCAAAAGAAGTAATGTGTGTTTCTTTTTTAAATGCTCACCTCACTAATAACCAAAGTCACGGAAATTAAAACAATATTGAGATTGATAATAATCAGGGTCATGTCGGCGGTGAAATGGGAATCTGGTTAATATCTGAGAGACGAGAAACAAGATTCAAGAACAAGAAAATAAGATGGAATATGTGAAGACAGGGATCACCGGGGAAAGAAAAGGCATCAGGGAGAAAGTCTGGCCTAACTGAACTGTGGGCAGCCTAGATGGCCCTTTGGGTCTTGGTCTGAAATAGACCTGGTCTGAACCTTTTCTTTGATGTCACACTTTACATAGCCTTGGAAAGCTACTGCCTTTTATTATTCTTAGTTTCTTCATCTACAACTCAAAGTACAGTTGTAAGGATTGAACAAAACAATATATTTGGCTCTGTCATCTCCATCCCACCTGCACAGGTCCTCAAGGTTTAGTAAAACTGTTTTTCCTGATTAATGTAACTCTCCCTCCTGATGCAGGTCATGCTGAGATCATCCAGTCTAGGAAAAGCAAAAAGGAAGAGGACCAGGCCTCCTTCGCCCTCAATCCTCATCCATAAAACTGTCAGCAAGGCTGAACACGGCTGGCTCCTTCCAGGATTAAAAGCAAAATGGACATGAGGAAGTTTCCAGATCTCAGTCTGAGCTGTCTATTCCAACAACCAGGAACAGCACCCTCTAGACCAGTGAGTGAAGCAAATGCAGTTAGTTTTGCCTGTGGCTTTTCTCCAAGGGAGAGCCGGACAATTACACTACTCACATTTGGTCTTTGGTTATTTTATGTAGTTTTCTTTTTAGTGAGGCCTTTATGTTTGATTTTTAAAATACTGTCACCTTTTATGTATTTTATGCACATTTATTAAGTGTAAGGGAATGCTCCCTCTTGCTGCTAAAGCATTCAGAAACTCATTATCCCAGAGATGGGAACGAAGGTTCTGACAGTAAGAAAGTAAATAATAAATATGTTTATAAAGACATAAATAAAACGTTTCTTGGGAATAAAAGGCAAAAATAGAATGAAAGAGAGAAAAGGGGAGGGAGGGAGGAGAGAAATAGCAACTGCTGGTTGCAAATGGGGCAGGGAGGGGGGTGCAGGTTGGGGGTTTAGCCACAACAACTGCCAGCCAGTGGAATTGAAACTGCGCCTGTTCCTTTGGCCTCAGCGTGTCCTGGAAGGCCGCCAGAGTGATCAGGGCAGCTGACCTGCAAGCCTTCAAAGCAAAATAAAAGGCAGATGAAAAAATGTTGGCACATCAAGGATTCTAAATCTTGACCACACAGAAGCTTTATTTAATTTGATCACTGTGCATCAGAGACTTTAAACTGCCATTAGTCAAGCACGCTGCCACTGTCTCTCAGTCGCGGAAGGTTAATGCTATTTATGGGGCATAAACTAGTTCCATGTCATGGGAGCAAGTGAAAGGAAACAAAACCTCTTGTGGTCAATGAAGAATAAATATAAACACTGTTGGCGTACCCTGCTATGCCTTCATGGATCTTTTTTCCAATCCACTTAAATCAGTTCCTCCAAAAAACAGTATCTATATATTTGAAATTTTTTAATGAAATGAGTTGATATGTTTTCAAATGACCAAAGTGGTATAAATTAGACTAGATTTTTAAGAGGTCAATTAGATCTAGTAAAAAAGATAATATTGGTGGAAACAAAAACACATTCATATTTAGTGTTTTCTTTCTATTTTATCAAATGTAACAGTCAAATCATAAGTATAAAGGATTTATTTACCCATGCCTCCATACTACTTGTTGACTTTAACAAGGGTTAGTATATTATATGCCAAAAATCTATTTAAATGCCAAAAGCAACTTTGTATTGTATTTTTATGTGATAGAGAAAAAAGCAAATAAGATTTATCTATTATTTTTTTACTCGTGCCCAGGAAATTAAAAAATTAGAAACTCTCATATTCACTTTAATCACATTTTCTACCTCTAGGCTCCAAATTCAATTCTCATTTACAGTTTTCTAAGGTTTGCATGACTTTTTTTAAGCAGAGCACCATGTATCTGCTCTGAGTTGAATACTCTGAGTTCACCTGTTGTAGTACACACATTTAATGACCATCCAGGTTCTTGCATAGAGAAAGGTAAACAGATCCAAGAAGATACTTTCTCTCCTGCTGATGTTAAGTAAGAAATTAACTGACTGTTAGGACTGTTAAGGAAATTAATTAACTGTTAAAACATATGACTCACTAAAATATTGGGTTGGCCAAAAAGTCTTCATGTTTTTTCTGTAAAATAAAATACATTTTTCATTTTCACCAATAACTTTATTGATTTGGATATTTTGAGTATGTCAGCTACTACATGGTATAATGTTGATTGTTCTCAATTAATGTCTCAATTTGATCACTATCAACTTCAACTGGTCTACCTGACTACAGAGCATCGTCCAGCGAGAAATCTCCAGCACAAAACTTCACAAACCACTTTTGACACATTTGATCAGTCATAGCACCTTCTCCATACACTACACAAATCTTTTATTGTGTTTCAGTTGTGTTTTTACCTCTCCTGAAATAATAAAGCATAATATGCTGAAAATGTTCATCTTCAATATTAAAATGGCTGCATAAAATTTCACCAATTTGGATAAGTTTTTTAAAAATTCATGCTGATTTGAAAGCTGTCACAAGGCAATCTAACAAAATTGTTTCAAATGAAGTTAAAGACTACTAAGATCTACTAGAGCCATCTTATGGGGAAAAAAACAAATGAACTTTTTGGCCAACCCAATTTAAAAAAAAAAAACAGTCAACAGTAAATTTTTCATTTGTTTACCCAATCTAAAAAGCTTTACAAGAATTTAAAAAATAGCCCCAGTCCCCTAAACACAACTTTTGCATTGGTTAGAGGATCTCACCACTTTTTTATCGAGGAAGACCTACCTCAAATATGGTATCTCAAAATCCCACATTTTCCTTTGATGAATAAATATGTGCTACAAATTATATGTATTTCTTATTGCAGAATAAGCATTTAAGACATTCCCCCAAAATTCTTTTGTCATCTTCATGTGATGTCAAGTTCAAGAACCCCCTGTGGTTAGTGGTAAATAGTCCTTTTGTCTAATTACACAGGCCTCCTCTCAGCGCAACAGGAACATGTCTGGATTAGCTGCACAGCCTCAGCATTGCTCTGTCCCATAAACAGATGAGTCGGGAAAGACGGCTGAGCACTCAAGGGCACGCACAGCCACTTCTGCTCCCCAGCTGACTGACAACAGTGGGACAGGCTCCCCCACTTAATTACTCTAGGCTGTCCCCCCTCGTGTGTTACATACTCCCCCTTTGGAACTGGCAAATTCTGACCTGGAAGGAAAAAGTTCAGCCTGTCAGCAGTACAGCAGAAAGTAAATGCATTTACAAGTTCCAAAGTTATCTTAGTACGTTCTCTTCTACATATTTTGTAATAATAAGAGGCTGACTTGGGGAAAATATACCCTACCCTTAGATTAATTCCTGGAAGTAAAATAAACAGGCAGATTTCTAAGTAATTACGCCTCTTACAGAAATGTGAAACCCCAGGGCCTCATATTCCACTGTGCTCAAGACTTGCACTTTACAAACGAGGAACTGAGGCACGATTGCTCTACTGTGTTCCAGTTCAGAAATGTTCTCAATCTCTAAAAGGTCACCAGAGTGTGCCCATATTCATTGTGTCTTTTAGTGCTTTGCTAATGGCTTTGCAAAACCTTCCCACTGCAGAATAATAAGGCTTCAAGATAGAGACAGGGTGGTTCTCCATCAGTGGGACTAAAGTGAGCAATCTGTGAAAGCTGATCACATTTTATCCCACTAAGGGATGACCCGACAACTGCTCCTGATCTACATTTTTCCAGTTTTCCTGAGCTAGAAAAAGAGATCAGCTGTCCATTCTTCTGCCATTTCACAGCCAGCACAACACATGGACCCCGGAATCCAGTGACAGGTTGATGGCTAGTCACATAGCCCTCAGACACCTTCTTTTCGCAAACCAAAGAACCAACGTGTCTGTTGGTTGTGAGAATCTAAGAGATCAGTCGTTCAGTGGTACACATGACCCCTTTACAAACAGCGCCATAAGAGTGATCTCTCGGCAGTAACTGTGTAATCAAGACTCTCCTTAAAAATTCTTAATTGCTCTCCAGCACCTTGGGATAAAGTTCAATTTTCTCTATTTCTCTTTACAAAAACATTCATGACCTGTTCCTTTCTAGCTGTATAGCCTAATTTTCAACCACTACCATTGTCATCACTGCTGCCCATTCCATCCTGAACTCCAGTCAAATATTTGAAATTCTTGGGTCTGGCTTTGCTCGTGCTCTTATGATTTTGCTCCTTTGGGGTCGTCTCCCATGAATGTGCCTCTCATCTTCCACCAGCGCAAGTTTGCCGTGATGAGGTCCTCAGTCCAACAGCTCAGGAGCAGGTCCTTCCCAGTCAAGCGGTCAAGATGAAGGATGACTGCAGCCCCAGCTGACATGTCAGTTTCAGCCTCGCGAAAAACTGTGCGGGAACCATCCAGTTACACTACACCCAGACTCCTGACACACAAAACTCTGGCAAATCTTGTTTGAAGCCGTAAATAATTAATGCAGCATCTCTTAACACTCAGTTCCTAGTACCTGTCTACAAAGAATTAACTCCTCTCTCCTTTCTAATCTATTGTGCCCTCTCCTCTGCCTCTCGCAGGATTTTTATGCATGTGCGGTCAGCAGCTTCATCTCTCCCAGTCTACTTGAAGCTGTTCACGATGGGGCACAGTTCTTTCACCTTTTTAATCCTGAGATCTTAGCACAAGGCCCGGCACAGGGAAGGACACAGTAAATGTTTATGAACAGATGAATTGAGTGAATTAAATAACAACCGAGTTTCAGAAATGAAAAAATTTACCAGTCAAATTTGTTTTCTTTCAAGTATAGGGGATTGTGCTGGGAATTATCAGGGTAGCAAAAACCCTATTTCAGGTGTCCTTTTTATTCAAAGACAACCCTTGCTGGCCACATCATTATCCAATGCGAGGGATATTCAAGGTTATTCTTTCCAGGTGGGACAGAGAGTCAGTTAAAATGGAAATCTTGCCCAAATTGGTATGGCTCAGTGGGTTGGGTGTCATCCCACAAACTAAAAGGTCGCCAGTTCGATTCCTGGTCAGGGCACATGGCTGAGTTGTGGGCCAGGTCCCTGCTTGGGGGCATGTGATAAGCCAACTATTGATGTTTCTCTCGCATATTGATGTTTCTCTCCCTTTCTTCCTCTCTCCCTTCTCCTGTCTCTAAAAATAAAGAAATAAAATCCTTTTTAAAAAATGGAAAGTGCTCAGGCTAAACACCCTCAAAGATACAAATTACCCACTGTGGACAAGGAAGAAGCATGTCTCTTAATAACTGCTTGAAAGATATCCCTTCTAGAAGGAAGAAGTTCAGGAATTGAGGGGAGAAGCAGGCTTGATGAGCCTTTCCCCGAGAACAAGGACATTAGGTGGGAATCTACAGGAATTCTAGCTATTTCAGAGGGAATTACAAAACATCAGTGACTGTGCTTACTGTATACACTATCTCCTATTTTGAATATTAAAACACATAAAGTCAAAAGTGTCTGAATTTGTCTTCTGGGAAGCAGAATGTATAGAGACTAATGGCCGCTCTTGCTTGTGGGTCTCCTTTAGCTGTAGAGAGGGAGATAAGATTAGAAAAGTTGGAAAAGAGAGCTAATTTTCTGAGGCCAGCAGTGAAGGAGGAAAGTAAAAATAATCAATTTCACTCATGTAGCCAGCTTATCTCCCAGTTGGTGCCACACCAATCCTATGCTGCAAAGTTAACCGCATTTCCCGTGTTCTGGTTTCAGAATCCAAGCTTCGGGGAATTAACTAATTTGTCTCTGGTTCAGCAGCTAGTGAACGATGAGATAGTGACTTAAAGCCAGTACTCAAAGGCTTCCATTCCATATTCTTTCCTCTCAGACTGTGCATAAGGTGTTGGTTTAGACTTTAAATTCACTTTTCTGTTCCCTTAATGAGCATTTATGAGCATTGTCCTTAGGACAGGAGGCGCTGTAGGCACCACAAGATGGGGCTCCGGGGTGCGGTAGTGGAGGATCCGGCACCAGAATGAATTTCCTGCTGGGACTGACCCTTATATTTGAGAATTTTTTTCAACTGATAGTTTTCCTGTTATTATCTAAAAAGTCTTCCATCCATATCCCTGTTGCAAGAGAACAAATATTCTAGCACAAAAAAAATGATTTTGTCAAGTGTTTCAGGAAGGGAAAGCTAATGGGACACTTGAATAAATGATGGTTCCAACAGTACAGCCTATTTGGCATCTGACTTCATGGTACAAGCTGTGCCCCCAAAAATATGCTCATTTGTCTCATCCTTCTCTACATGGAGCACAACACTTGGGGGCTTGAGATTTTTAAAATCTGAATAATATCAACATGAAAGTTTAAAAATTCAGTTAAATATGCAGGGGCTCACAAATATATTGATATAGAGTGGCCACATGTCAACCCACTCCATGCCCACTGCATGACGACAACACTAGGCATTAAACAAACAACTGGTGGTTGGCATTTAATGAACCACATGCTGCAGTTGGTGCCTTTTCCTATTGTGTCACTAAGTGCTTCACCAGCCCTGTGACATAGATGTTCATATATCCAATATGTAATTACCTAGCATGTATGTGGCACTCATTACGTGCCAGGCACTGTGCTAAGCATTTAAGATAGCTTTTCTCCTTTATTCAGTCATTCAATAACTATGTAGTGAGAGCTTATCAGAGGCCAGCAACTGTGTTAACCCGGGAGTACGTAAGGGCAAGTGAACCAAACAGGCGGGGCACTACCCTCCTGGTGCTTGCTTTCCAGGTTGATGGAGGCCACAACAAACAAGGAAAAAAATATTGCAAAGTAGTTACAGATGATGATGATAGCACTTGGAAAGAAAACAATTAAGTGAGGAGATAAAAATGCTCTGAAAGGAGGATGTCCACCTACATCAGAAAGCATGATCGGGGAAAGGCACTCTGGGGTGGTAACATCCAAACTAAGGCCTGGAGAACAGGAAGGGAACAGCCATGGAGGAAGAGGTGGGGGATGGCCTGGCTTCACTGATGAGCAGAAAAGACACCAGAAGTAAGATGGTCCAAGGTGCTTCCAGAAAGGTAGGCAGGAGTCAGATGATACAGGGCATTATGGTTCATGGCAAGGAATTTCCATCCTATTTCAAAGCCACACAAAAGCACCAAATGTTTTAAGCAGAGGTATGGTATGATCATCAGATCACTGTACTTTTTAAAGATGATTCTGGTTGCCGCATGGGAAATGAACCTGACATGAGTAAAGGAGGAAGTGGGGAAACTAATGGGGAGGGCGTTACTGCCATCTAGGTCAGAGCAGGTGGAGGCTTGACCTGGGAGGCGACAGTGGGTATGGAGAAAAGTGGATAAATCTGAGGTATCTGTGGTAGTGGAACCAACCCAGCTCACAGAAGAACGTGATGTGGGAAGTGACCTTATGGGGTTGGTTGGCAAATTTATCCCCCATTTATTACACCTTTGCATAGATTTTAAAAACCTGGAACTTAAGGTGTTAAATTATTGTCAATTTTATCTCAATAAAACTGGGGGGAAATTACTGGCAAGAGCTAGAGAGTGGAAGCACTGAGAATTGCAACCGGCGTACTCGATTTGAAGACCTTAACCATGTCATTGCTTCACACACACCCCCACTCCTTATTTAGAATTTCTCCAGGTGGCGTCAGGTTTGTCCATCTTCTGCTCCAGGCCCCTGACCTTTTGTTTTCCTACCCAGGACTGCCACGTGCAGGTGTGTAAGTTGTGCCCTGCACAACTAGGGGAAGGAAGGGACGCAGGAGGCTTTAAAGACAGGTTTACAAATTCGTCGATGCTCGTCCTCTCAAAGTGCTTAACTCCCCTGCTCCTGAGTGTGGACTGGAGTTTGCACTATGGTAATAAAATGCACAGAGTTGATAGGATGTCACTTGCAAGATAGGTTATAAAAAGACTGCAGCTTCAGCTGGAGAAGCATTCTCTCTCTCTCTCTCTCTCTGTCTCTCTCTCATCACTGACTCTGGGCAAGACAAATGCCACATTATAAGGACACTCAGCAGCCTATGAAGAGGCCCATAGGGCACAGCAGCAAGGCCAGCAGCAACCACGTGGATGAGAATTCAAGCAGATCCGCCCGCAGTCAGGCCGTGAGATGACTTTAGCCCCGATCAACAGCTGGAATGACACCACTGGAGAGACTCGTAGGTCTGACCCACAGAAACTGTGACATACTAAATATTTATTTAGTACTAAATATTTATTGCTTTAAACTGCTAAATTTGGGGAGATTTGTTACACATCAATAGATAACTAAGGCAACTATAATGTGAATGCTTCCTGGAGTTAGGAAGCATGGCAGCACTGCTCCCACCTTCACTTCTTTTCTATTACTATCTTTGGGCTTTTTATTCCAGTGAAACTTTAAACACTTTCCCAGAGAGTACCCCCATTCTCTGTCTACTGATTTCACATCCGTCATCCGCAGGTGAAGAAGGGCTCCACTTCCGTCCACCTCAGACTCAATGGACTGGTCCTGCCTGGACCTGCACCTTTGCCTGCATTAAACAATACAGACCGAAGTTTTCCGCTTTACTACTCCTGTATACTCCTAGCAGACAGTGCTGATTGTCAGTTTCAGAAGGGTAATAATATCAGAATCCGTGGGGAGCTTCGCACACAGACAGATCCCTGAGCCTCAACACTAGAGAAGCTAAGTCAATAGGTTCTGGTGGGGTCTGGGAAACTGTATTTTTAAAGAATTCCCAGTTGATTCTGAGGCATGGCCAGGTTTTATAAACTCTGGCTCAGTGTTTGTTCCCAACTTGCTGAGGAAACGCAGCCCGTGACTGGCACCAGAAGCCACAGTTCCTGTGTCCTCCTCAGGTCTCTCTCTCACGTGCAACACAGAGTCTACATTTTTCCTCTACACATTTTCTCGAAGGCAGTAACTGAATGATATTTGCTGAATGTCTGCAAAAATGCAGCAATAAGTATATATTGAATTTACATATGAGACATTTTGTACTTTTAGGAAATGGGGGTTTAACTTGATGTAAGTTAGTACTCAACATATAAATTCATTTTCTGTGATCTTGCTTTTGTAGTAACGAATTTAATTGGCATCTTCTCTGACTTTGGAGAATGCGAGGAGCATCTCAATAAATTAATAAATGGCAGCTTTTGGTTTGTCAGCAATCAAGGCTGCAAAACTCATAGCTACAGAAAATATAGCAAAGCAAAAATGGAGCCATTTTTTCTGCTGAAGTTAAATTCAGGCAAACAGGATAGTCAGCAAAATGCCGGAGTCAAAGATGCTACTACAGAGGGTTTCCAATAAGAATAAAGGAAATGACAGTTTTCTAATTAACAGTGCAACGAATACTAAAAATGGCCTTAAAATAAAACTTAAAAGGTATTTTAATGACTCTTGGGCAGGGACTGCTGATGAGCCTCTTTTCATAAGTGAAGAGAAATGTCTTAAAATTAACCACGGCTTATGATCATCATATTGGAATCATATTTCAGGGAAATAAAACCCTTGGCTGGAAGTTAAGCAAAGACCCAGCAGGAATACTAATCAAGCTTGTATCTTATTTTAATAACTCTAAGAGACAGACTCCTGAAGTCTAATAATTACAGCATTGCCTCCTTTTAACCTCCTTTCTGAGAAATTGTCACTGACTCTAAATACACACGGGTGCACATGCCACACACACCCCCACACCTCACTTCACTGCTCCACGTTCACCTAGCTGTCTGCCTCACTGTCCTGCCCTTCCTCTCCAGTGGTTCTCCAGTCACTTTCCCAACTCCTGTTTCATTAAAATATATACAAACATCTACTATATTTTTTAAAGTCTTCACTTGCACTAAACTTCTATTTTAACTATTTGCTGCCAATTTTCTAAAATATCTCTGTAGATGGACAAAAACAGCCTCCATTCTAGTTGCAACCCTACGCCCACAACAAAGTGGCCCAACTCCTGTAGTTGCTTCTGAGGAGCTTGGGACACAGCCAGTCCCTTTGGCAGGATTTTTCTTCAGCCCTCTCCCATCTGCTTTACGTGTTCCACAAGTTTCTTGAATCTTCCTTGTCTCTCTTCCCTCTCTTTCAGTACTGACATGACCTTCTCCCTATTCTTATACTTTTCCTGTCATTTACAAAGAAAAATTAAAAACAAAACTTATGAACTCAGAAAAAACACAAGAATTAATAAATGTTTGTAAATAAATTAATAATTATAAATCAGAATTGATGTGTTTATTAAATAAAGGAATGATCTCTGACTCATTTCTCTAAAACCTTAATGTAGGTTTTGGGTTCCTCCAGGAGCACTTGGTGGTTTGTCTGGAAACTATATTGATGTTCAAAATTGTCTTGGGGGAGGGAGGGAAGACACTATATCTCAGTTTGGTCAGTGCAAAACTGGTTTCAATCATCTGTAGTAAGTTCTCTGTCTTCTGGGAAACTTAAAGATTAACAGTAAGAATGTACTTTTTATTTTAGAGCTAGATAAACAAGTTATGCAAATTATTTAAGAATAAAAATGAGTAATAAATAAACTGGAGGTATTTCTAGGCATTTTATCCGTAACTATAACCCATGAACTCAAAGCAAAACCTCTGTAGCTCAATAGCTTTGCCAAGTGGTGAGTAAAAGATTCAAGGAAAATCTGTTATTTAGAATTCCTTGAAGAGCTCTATGATGCTGAGGTCTCAGTCTCAACGCCAGATTGAAGCTGAGATGAAATGCGCTGACAGAGACAATGTTGAAGCAATACCAAGCACCTTGCAATTCAGAGTGTGGCACCTTGGACCAGTAACATCTTCAAGCTTGTTAGAAATACATAATCATGGACTCCTGGCCAAGAGGGAGGCATAGATAGACACACTGTGCCTCCTCACACAACCAAAAGAGGGAAAACAACAATTTAAAAACAAAAAACAACCAGATCTGACAGAATATCAGACTGTATGGAAGTCCCACAAGCAGGAAGTTAAAGAAGACACGTTCATCCAGACCAGACCAGGCCCCACAGGCAGCATCACAAAACAACTACGTGGGTTACCCAACCCTGGTGAACACCTAAGGCTCCGCCCCTTAAAGTAACAGGTGCACAGAGAAAGGGAAGGATGGCCCAAATGAAAGAGCAGATCAAAACTCCAGAAAAAATACAACTAAGCCACGAAGAAATAGCCAACCAATCAGATGCTCAGTTCAAAACACTAGTAATCAGGATGCCCACAGGATTGGTTGAATTTGGTCGCAAATTAGATGAAAATATGAAGAATACTTTAAGAGAAATGAGGGGAAATGTACAGGGAACCAATAGTGATGGGAAGGAAACTGGGACTCAAATCAATGGTGTGAACCAGAAGGAAGAAAAAAACATTCAACCAGAAAGGAAAGAAGAAACAAGAATTCAAAAACACAAGGAGAGGCTTAGGAACCTCCAGGACATCTTTGAACATCCCAACATCCGAGTCATAGGGGTGCCAGAAGGAGAAGAGGAAGACCAAGGGATTGAAAGGATTAAAAACTTAATTGAACAAATAATGAAAGAGAACTTCCCCAATCTGGCTAAGGAAATAGACTTCCAAGAAGTCCAGGAAGCTCAGAGAGCCCCAAAGAAGTTGGACCCAAAGAGGAACACACTAAGACACATCATAATGACATTGCCCAAGATTAAAAATAAGGAGAGAAACCTAGAAGCAGCAAGAGAAAAGGAGACAATCACCTACAAAGGAGTTTTCTCAAAAGAGACCTTTCAGGCAAGAAGGGGCTGGAAAGTCATGAAGGGCAAGAACCTACATCCAAGATTACTCTATCCAGCAAAACTTTCATTTAGAATGGAAGGGCAGATAAAGTACCTCTCAGATAAGGTCAAGTTCAAGGAGTTCATCATCACCCAGCCTTTATTATATGAAATGTTAAAGGGATTTATATAAGTCAAAGAGTGTTATCAACAGAGAAGTGGGAGGGGGAGAGAGGAGGAGAAAGTACAGAGAATAGATAGCGTGAATGGTAGGTAGAAAACGGACAGGGGGAGGTTGAAAATAGTATGGGAAATGTGGAAGCCAGGGGAACTTATGTGTATAACCCATGGACAAAAATTAAAGGGCGGGGAATGGGGGAGGTGTGGGGTGGGGTGGAATAGAGGGGGGGAATGGGACAACTGTAATAGCATAATCAATAAAATAAATTTAAAAAAAGAAATACAGAATCACATGACCACCTAGACTTTATGAATCAAAACCTGATTTTTTTTTAAGATTTTATTTTATTTATTTTCAGAGAGAGGAGAAGGGAGGGAGAAAGAGCAATGTATGGTTGCCTCTCACATGGCCCTCATTGGGGACCTGGCCTGCACCCCAGGCATGTGCCCCGACTGGGAATCGAACTGGGACCCTCTGGTTCCCAGCCCGCGCTAAATCCACTGAGCTATACCAGCCAGGCCAAAACCTGATTTTTAACAAGATCCTCAGTGTTTGAGAGCTCTGCCCCAGAGGTCTCTTCTCTAACCAGGGATTATAGGAAAGTGCAGCAGTGGGATCATTAATCTCTCCAGCTTTGCATCCTCCCAGTTCCTTCTCCTCCCAAGGTAGGGGCTGGGGTGATTCCAAAGACCAAATTAAGTGCTGTGGGCCCAAATTCTAGCAGCAAACACAGAGACTTGGGAGGCATAGGAGCAGTCCTGTATTCTATCAAGCTAATATTAGAGAACAGGCACAGACTTCTTAAGAGTTTCATATTACTCAAGAACATGAGTTGTAGTAGCAGAAAATCCAACTCAAACTAAATTGCTCAAATAAGGGAACTTATCAGATCATGTAACTAAAAAGTCCTGTGTAGATCAAATCTAGGCACAGCTGGGTCCATGTACTTAAGCAATGTTATAGAAAGCTACCCACTCCTTTTCAACAACTGTTTTCTTCTCTGTTGGCTGCTTTCCCTGGAAGGACCGTGCCTTAGCACAGCTCCCAGTTCTAGGTCTACCTCTTCTCAGATCCAAGTCCACAGAACTAGAGAAGGTTTCTCTCTCAGCAGGTTCCCAAAGTTCTAGAACTGTTTCCTTGGCTCTGTTTTTTCCAGTCTGTATCACATGCTCATTCCTAAACCAATCACAGTGGACAAGTAGAGGTGACTATCTTAGTCACAAGCCACCTCTTAGAACCAAGGATGAGATCAAGTCCATCTGAAGTACGTGGACTAAAAGTATGGGAGAGATACTACCCCCAAGGAAAATTGGGGAGCTGATGGCAGAGGAAGGGAAGATTGATTTAAGTTAAAAAAGAAAAAAGAAAAACAGCAACTGTTTACTAGGGCACTTTTCAGCTGAAAGCTACAACTGCTCTCTCCCCAGAAGCAATAGCATGGCCATTAATTAAAGCAGTCACAGTAGATCTGCAGAGCAAAGTGTACTTCTCTTGTTGTTTGGGGGTGTTCACTGCTCCATTACAATATCTACAATAACAAATTCAAAATACATTTAAAACCATGTCGACTGGTAGCACTGCTTGTTCACTCTTTCAGAGTGACAAGGCTTGATCCAACTACCCAGTGACTTAGGAAAGGTGAAAATCATTAGCCCCTGAAAGTGTAGAAGAAAAGTCATTGCAGTGGTAATAGAGCTCTGGACAAGGCTGTGGCATTTGTGGATTTTGACCCAATCAGGGTCAGTCCTACCTCCTATGAACTAGCGTGGCAGGTATAAGCTTTAGTCAAAGTTTCCAACGATCTCTAATGCCTCTGGGAAGAGTGACTTTGCCTCAAGGAAACATGGATCTCTCTCTCTGTAACTGAACAATCTGGATACAGAGCTGTGAGCTGCATTTGGAAATGTTCAATTTTGTTCTTTACTACTCAACTCTCAAGTGAACTATTCTGTACAAATCTACTTTAATTATGTATTAATTTCAATATTATTACATGCAGTACACAACTGCTACTCATTAAAAATTAATCTGGATTCTATCAGTTTTATTTAGTATTCATTATAAGGCAATGTTCACTTTTTTTTAGAAAAGGCCTCCAGATAAATGTGTTGCTCTACATAACCAAGAGGTGATTTTCCAGAAATAGAATACCTGAAGAAGAATTTGCCTGCATTTTCTCTTCCTTCCTCTCTTTAGCAGCTTCATTCACAACCATCAATAACAAACCGGCAGCCAGAGGAGCTGGCAAGGACTGGTTACATGCAGCAGGTGAGGATTCTGCTGTTTCACATGGTAGCTGGAGATGAACCGCCAAAATTCTATACTCATTTTGCTATTAAGAGGAATTATTTTATGTCTGTGTCTTCAACAGCCCTGCTCTGAAGATTCTGCACCAGGGATGCCTTTGTTTAAATGTTGACAATAAGCCCCACTGCTTTATTTCTCTATGTCTACTACAATACTTGTCCATGTGGATAGGTGCAGAGCAAAATAATAATAATGATTAAATTGTGTGGGGAGAATCACAAGGGATTTCAAAAAAGTGTCAGGCTGTTTACTGCTAAGTCTGAAAATAATAGCTACCATTTAAGGAGACCTTACTATGTGTCAATTACTGAGCACATATTTTATTTTAATCCCAAGGTGAGTACTACAGTTACTCTCACAATGAAGACTGTGTTGGCTTCATAATACCTTAGAAGGATTTCTACACATGTTCACCATTAACGAGCAATACTTTAACAAAACAACGCCCTAACCATGAATTCACAATGCCAAACAATTTACAGAGAAAACTAATTTTCGCAACACAGTTGTTGTCTCGTCTGACAGTATCAAATAAACATCTAAAAAATAAGTTAAGGAATACATACTGGTTTGAGCATTATTTTCTTAATATAAAAATTGATGCTTCACTGCAGGTTATTTCATGAAAATATTGGCTTTAAACTAGAATTGACAAGGAGAAGTTTTAAATAATAATGCTTTGTGGCTGTTTCTCAGTGAGCTACAACTGAACAGGATCCCACACTACTTTTTTCTTTGATTTTTCTCCTTGGCTCTAGTTAACAAACAAGTAGAAGAAATAAAAATGTGTAGCCTAATGCATTAGCTCAACTATTGATGTAAGTGCAGAAACCAACTTCAACTAACAAAAGTAAAAAATAAAACACACAGTGAAGTGTAGGTGGTATGATATAGGGACATTATAAGAAACCAAAGGCAGGAAGCATCCAGGCCTGAGGAAATCAAGGGAACAGGAATGTGGGTCATGAACCCCTTCTCTGTTCTTCATCTGTGGCACTTTCTACTCTGTTTGCAGACCAGCTTTCTCTTCTTTTCACCCACATAACAGAAAACGGTCACCCATAGCTTTCAAGTCTAAAAGATACATGTTGCCTGAATAGAAAACTATGCTTTCTCCCCTTTCTCAGGGCCAGTTTCAAATTCTCAAGAATAATAATGTGAATGGCCAACAGGAATCAGATGTCCAACTGTGGAGTATTCAACTGTGATTGGGAAGTGAAGTCAAGTGGGAAAAAATGGTTATAGGGCCCATCAGTGCAGGTTGGAAGACAGATGCCAAAAAACAGGGAGTAACTGAGAAATGGGCAGATGCCCTAAAGGATATTTTGTTACTCTGAATTCTACAGAGAAACAGAAATAATAGGCTATTGGCTCCAGATAGCTATAGATAGATAGAGGGATGGTACGTAGATGATAGATAGATGATAGATAGATGATAGATAGATAGATAGATAGATAGATAGATAGATAGATAGATAATAAGGAATTGGCTCACACAATTATTGAAGCTGAGAAGTCCCAAGATCTATAGTGAGCAAATTGGAGACTCAGAAGAGCCAGTGGTTTAGTTCCGGTCCAAGTCTGGATGGTACATATTCCTGTCCAAGGGCAGGAAAACACTAATGTCCCAGCTCAACAGTCAAACAGGTGAAGTTTCCTCTTATTCAGCCTTTTTGTTCTGCTCAGGTCTTCAACTGATTGGATGGGCCCCACCCACATCAGGGAGTGCAATCTGCTTTACTCAGTCTACCAAGTCAACTGTTAATCTCATCCAGAAACAGGGCTCATAGACACACTCAGAATAGTGCTTGGACAAATGTCTGGGCACCCTATGGTCCAGTCAAGTTGGCACATTAAATTAATCATCACAGGTGTTCTCCACCACAAACAATACAGTCTATTATGGAATCTGACCTTATAGACATAATTAGAATATTCATTTCATATTTTAATTTCTTACAACAATACAATGTTGGTGATAAAATTTTGTTAATATAAAACTAATTGCTATGTAGTTGGAAGGAAAGCGGGAAGACAAACACATGCTATGACCCAACAGCATTTCTAGAGTCCAACTGATCACACATTCCTCTCAAAAAAGACATTGGTACGAGTAACTCTGTCCATTTCCTCACCAAAGACGATGAAGTAATGGTTAGGGAATTCCTCAGATTTAGATACTTTCAGATTTATTTGAAGATTTTAGAGTTTTTATGACATCATATTCTTCTTACTTAAAGATATATGTGTGCCCTGATTCCAAATCCAAACTGATAGAAATTAAGACTTACCACAGTTGTGGATGTGATGACTTTTTGCAGTAAAGTTTAAGCAGAATTAAACACACAATGTTTTAATTCACTAATGTGAGGATAATCTATTAGTTTGTTGTGTGCATTATCAAGCAAGTTTGAAAAGTTAAACGCTAATGTTCCAATTTATAGAATAAAGGTTCCCCTCGTCAATCTCCTTGTTGCAGAAAGGAAGTATATTAGGAAGAATAAATATAAAACAATTTCAGAATACTTATACTTTTAAATAATTTATAACCCACCTGGCAGGTGTGGTTCAGTTGGTTGGGCATCATCTCACAAACTGAAAGGTCACTGGTTCGATTCCTGGTCTGGACATACGCCTAGGTTGCAGGTTCAATCCCTGATCACGGTGTGTAAGGAAGGCAACCAATCGATGTTTCTCTATCACATCAGTGTTTTTTGCCCTCTCTTTCTCCTTCCCCTCCCCTTTCTCTACAATCAAAAATAAAGTAAAATATTTAAATAAGTTATAATTACTTATTCACTGAATACTTGAATGCCTACTATGTGGCAGAGCGGAATCTAATTTTAAAAGATTTACTTGAAATGCAAAATATATGGTTTTTTATTGTTGAGTTATTCAGCTATATTAAATGTTAGTGATATTTAAAGTCTTGTCTTTAAAACAAGCCAATAATATTCTTCTAAGAATATGCCAATCTTTTAAATATAGAGCATTTAAATACTGATAATTATTCTGAGAAAATCAGATTATATATTATCCATTGTTCAGATGCAGAAAAAAATAAAAGAAAGAGCATGATAGAGAGAGAGGAGAGAGAACATGATGAAGCAAATGGGGCAAAATGCAAACAGTTGGCAGAATCAGGTAACAGAGATTAGGAGAGTTCTTCATACAGACGCTTCTCAATTTATGATGGGGTATGTCCTAACAAATCTTCAACAAACCCGTCATAAGTTGAATATATTGTAAGTTGAAAATGCATTTAACAATGAACTCCAGAGTGTCAGTGGTTTGCCCTCGTTATCACGTGCCTGACTGAAGCTGCAGCTCACTTCCACTGCCCAGCATAAGGATACAGTATCACACTGCATATAACTTATGCAGGAAAAGATCCTAATTCAGAGTACACCTTCTATACAATGCAACATCATAAAGTCGAAAAATCGTAAGTTGAACCACTGTAAGTCAGGAACTATCTATACTATTCTTGTAACTTTTCCAGGTGTATTTAAAGCTATATAAAAATTAAAGTTACTCAAAAAATGACAATATTTAAAAATAGAACTACCATAACATCCAGCAATTCCTCTTCTGGTCACACATCCAAAGGAAATGAAATCACTATGTTGAAGAGATATCTGTACTTCCATGTTCATTGCAGCATTATTTACAGTAGCCAAAACATGAGAATGACATAAATATCCATTAATGAAAGAATGAAGAAAATGTGAGATTTGCACATGCACATACAATGGAATATTATGCAGCTATTAAAAAGGAAACCCTGCCATTTTCCACAATGTGGATGGACCTTGAGATCATTAAGCTGGGTGAAATAAATCAAAGACAAATACTATATGGTCTCACCTATATACAGAATCTAAAGAAACATAATCATAGAAACAGAGAAGAGATTGATCACTGTTAAAAGCAGAGGGAAAATGGGTAAGGTGGGTTAAAAGATACAAACTTTCAGTAATTAGATAAATAAGTTCCTGGGATGTAATGTGAAGCATGGTGACTATAGTTAACAATAATGCATTATTGTATATTTTAAAGTTCTTTAAAGTTGTTTAACTTTAAAAGTTCTCATCAGAAGAAAAATTGTAATTATGTGAAGTGATGGATTTAACTAAACTTACTGTGGTAATTATTTTGTAATATAGACCAATATTGAATTCTTATGTTGTACATTTTAAACTAATACAATGCTTTATGGTTATATGTCAGGTATATCTCAATAAAACTGTGAGAAAAAAAGTTGATAAAGTTGGTAAGTGGATAAACTAGCCATGAAGTCAATTTATGTAAATATATGGTAGGCAGTCAGCAGGGAGACACAGGATGATTTAGTGAAATCATGAAAGTTACTTTTACTGAATCTAAATTTTAACTTTCCTCTCAGTGAAAAATGCTTGGTAGCCAGTACTTACACAGACCTCTGGGTATTTCCAAGTCATTTACAACTTTAGAAGGTTCATAAATGAGCTCCCACGCTGTGATTGGCCTGCTCTATTTGACTTTATCTCTTCTTTGGGAGTGTCACTACATCCGATGGGTGTCTAAGGAAACACCAATGAATCTGTCACTGGGGAAGACATCAAGAAAGATCAAAACCACATTCAAACTAAAAGTTACGTGAATAAAACTAAGTTGATAAACCAAATTAAGAAAAGGAAGCTAACAGTTTTTTCACTTTATCATGGAGAGGGTGGGAGGATTAATCAGCTTGTTTTTGTAAAACACTTTTTACGAAAGATAAATTGTGCTGTAACTTGCCAAAATTCATTCTTATTATGCTTATTCGCTGTGTCCTACATAAATATTTAATAGTTTCCCTGGGAAAGTAAATCTTGTTTAATCCATCATCCTTTTCTTATTAGTAGATGGTATACAAGAACTAGATTTTTCCCCAGAATCTATTGTTTTTAAAAATGTCTCCAAGAAAGTTTCTTATCAGCCAAGTAATAATCCACAAATAACTCATGAATGTTTTATCTCTCTTAGCATGAGGATCACATTACATGGCAGAACCTATATTTTAGTGCCCCTTCAAGGTAAAACAGTTGTTGATTTTCCTCTGTACCACTACGGTCCTAATCACATTGGTCATTGCCAAGGTAAGCTTTTTAAAAGAGAAGAAGCAATTAAGCTCTGATTCATTCAGCTCTTTCCAAGTATTACTGACTGTAAAACATGCTTTGTTTCTGGAAATTTCAGTTTTATAAATTAAGAAGAGACACTCCTGATGTCATCCAAAGTGGTAATTTTTAACTAGCACATTTCATGTCCTGCTAATCAATCTAATTGGTGAGAAGGCAGAGGAAGGACTACCAACATCTCTTTTCACCATAATTTCTACTCTCAATGAGATCAACGCAGGCCCCAGGCTCCCGCCAGGGCATTTGTCCCTGCTGCATGGAGGATCCCTGGCTGGCTTTCCCCTTGATCTGCACGTCCCTGGGCCTGTTATGATACCCAGGGACTCCTCCTTTCTCCAGGCCATGTGACCTTAAACTTGAGCTCCTCCTTGGAGAAGCAGGCCTCTTTGGGTAGGTTGAAGAGCCAATTCTGAGCCCTTGAAAGAGTTACATTACCTCAAAGGGTTGAAATGGAGTATAGGGTAAGCCAAGCGGCTTGGAAACCAAGCAAAATTAGAATCTGGGCTCTTTCACTTAAGAGCTGTGTGATCTTCAGCAAGTCAGCCAACGTTCCTGAAGCTCAGTTTTCTCACTTACAAAATGAAGAAATAGTTTTCCAATGATTAAATGCTAGATATTACCATATTCTTTATCCTAAAATGCTATTATATTTTAATATAGTAACAGTTCATTTAATGTGAATAAACATCACTGACCTTTAAGAGTATACATTTATTTATATAATTATACATCACTCTGTTCCTTAGTATCCTAACAAAAATTTAAGTGAAGCCATCTTTAATTGAGAATCTAAAGATGTTTCTAATTGATTTGTTGCCATATTCTGTTAAGCATTTTTCTTCTCTGAAACCTATGCACATGAACTTAATTTTGTTGGCCATTTCAGGTTTGACAATAAAATTTCTGAGCATTCAGAGCTGCCTTGTATGGTTATACACCAGTTATGCACTGACAGCCTTAGAAAACATCATTTACATAAACCACAAGGACATATTAAAAATGCCACATTTTATTCAGTGAGTCACATACTGCTGGAAACAAACCTGTTCTTCATGAAAACTACCTGAACCTGGTATATACAAATAGATTTTCAGTCCCTGTGAAATCAATGTCTGTATGATATGTGACTTGGTCAAACCAACTTCTTCAAATTAAAGATTTTGATTTAATTAAGAATGTAGGCCTGCCTGATATTTTAATGAAATAATTATTTGTAGTCATAAGTATAATTATTTTCACTGTTAAAAGAGACAGTGAGAATGATGCATGGACTTTATTATGGTTTTAAGGAAACATCTGTTCTGTCGGATGTTCTATTGCTGAGTGACCAACAAATAGTCCAAAGCAATTTTAAAAGCCCATATCTGCTTTCTAAATTACATATATCATTCAAAGTTCAATTGGCCTGAAAGAAATGTTTTCTGCAAAGTAATATTAAATCACTATTCTTACATAGCATTTTAAATATAGCACATTTAACTAACAATAAGATATAAAATAGACATTACTAAGAATTCTGGAATGAAAACTGAGCAAATTAAAAAAACTATTAAAATCACACAATCACATAAACTATTACCACCCAGAGATTACCTCTTTAAACATTCTGCTGTATTTATTCCCAGCTTTTTGTCAAATGGTATACAAATGTGCATATGCAATGTTTTTTTACAAATTTAAAATGTTCCAATTATATACATAATTTTGTCAATATCATTAACATTCTATAAAATACCTTTGAATAACACTTTTTTACCACTTTTTAAGATTTTATTTTTAGAGAAAGGAGAAGAAAAGGTGAAAGAGAGAGAGAAACATCAATGTGTGGTTGCCTCTGATGTGCCTCCAACTGCGGACCTGGCCCACAACCCAGGCATGTGTCCTGCCTGGGATCTAACCAGTGACCCCTTTGGTTTGCAGGCCAGTGCTCAATCCACTAAGGCACACTAGCGAGGGCTGAAATAACACTTCTAATGATTGCATGTTAATATATTAGCAGATGCTAGGTTGCTTTTAATTTTAACTATTATAAATTGTGTGATGAATGTCTTTTACATAAATCTTTGATCAAACAGCTCCTGATTTTTATAGGACATGTCCCTAGAATTTTCTAGAAATCTGTTAAGGATTTTGTCACATATTGTCTGTTTTCCTCAATAAAGTTCATGCTAATATGCATTCTCACCAGAAAAGTTAAAACCATTCATTCTATCATATTTTTGCCAACAATGGATATTTAAAAATACTTTTATCAATAAAATCTGTATCTCAAACATGTTTCTAGACTCCCATGTTCATTGTGGCATTATTCACAATAGGCAAGATATGGAAAAAACCCAATGTCTATGAGGGATGAATGAATGAAGAAAATGTGATATACAACGTAATATTTTCAAACATTTATAAAAAGGAAATCCAGACACCTGCAAAAACATGGATGAACCTGGAGGATATTATGGTAAGTGAAATAAGCCAGACAGAGAAAGACAAATATCACTTATGTGAGAAATCTTTAAAAAAAAAAAAAAAGGCCAACTTCATAGAAACAGAAAACAGTGGTTGCCAGGGGCTGGGCTGAGGAGGAAATGGGGAGATGCAGGTCAAAGTGTTCAAACTTTGGTGACCACAGTTAATAATATGGTATTGTTTACTTGAAAATTGATGAAAGTAGATCTTAAATGTTTTTATTACACACACAAAGAAAGAGTTAACTTTGTGAGGTGATGGATGTATTAATTACTTTGATTTTGGTAATCATTCCACAATGTGTATGTATATTAAATAATCATGTTGAACACTTTAAACATATAGAATTGTATTTCTCAACTATTCTTCAATAAGGTTGAGGAAAATATTTTTATTATTCAGTTGATATTTACTATACAGCTGCAATAGGCCAAAATCCTTCATGAAATGCAGCTTAATGGAATAAACAAAACTACAAATGAGTGAAAGAATTGATAAACAAGTGAATAAGTATAATGTGTAATAGTAATATATAATGTATGAAGGTATGTAGAATGAATTCTTGCTAAGAAAAGGTGAGGCAACTGGCTGAGAAGGATAAAACCCTAAGTTACAGCAACCAGTTGAGTAGATCAGCTGGGAAGATCTTCTTTCTTAAAAAAAGCTTCAAGATATTAAAATGTATATCTGGTACACAATATTTTAAATGTCATATACAGATGAATGATGAACACAGGCATACAGCTTCCAAAAGTTGGTCAACTCTTACAAGGAAGTCAAACAACTTTAGTCAACATTGTGTACCAACTGAGGAAAAGAATCTTAACACGCTGGGAAGGATCCAAACATTGTGATGAGTTTGAGGGCAGCAAGTTCAAACATGACCCCGCGGAGCCCTGCCTGCATTTCAGAGGCAGCCTTTCAGCAGAGCAGGAGGGCTTGCTGAGTGGTTTTTTGGTTAAAAACACTAAGATTTCTGTAAGGCTTCTAATATCAGGAAAAATGTATTTAATTTGGAAATAATGCAGGCATATTAATATCTAAACTTTTAATGTACCTTAGATATTTTACTACAAAACTTTGGTGTAGGTTGAGGAAAGACATGAAGTCGAAATGAGCAAGCCTATCAAGTATAGAGCAGTACCTGTGGCCAAAAATGTTCAAAGAAAACACAGGTGAAACTAAGCTGAATAAAAAGCTATTTAAAAGTGCCAAAATGCAAAATTAAGCTTTATTGTTCTCTTATCTTGCAGTTAATTATCCCATTACAATCCTTTGACCTGTTGTTTGTCATCAATTTTACTGTCAGAATTATAGTTGTTTTTTAATACACTCAGTTGTATATATATACATGACCTTCATAACTGACCTCCAGAGCATTTTTAAAAAGCCACTGTCATCAATAAATCAACAAATAACAAGTATTGGTAAGAATGCGGAGGAAAGTGAACCTTGATGAACCATTGGTGGGAATGCACACTGGTGCATCCACTGTAGAAAACACTATGGAGTTCCCTCAAAAAATTAAAAATGGAACTGCCTTATGACCCAGTGATTCCACTTCTTGGTGTATATCCAAAGAAACCAAACACTGATTCAAACGAATATATGTCCCCCACTTTCATTGCAATGTTATTTACAATAGCCAAGTTTGGAAGCTGCCCAAGTACCCATCACTAGATGAGTGAATAAAAATGCTGTGGTACATTTACACAGTGGAATACTAATCAGGCATAAAAAAGAAGAAAATTTTACTTTTTGTAAAAGCATGGATGGACTTTGAGGGTAGTATGCTAACTGAAATAAACCAGCCAGAGAAAGAAAACTACCATATGATTTCATATATATGTGGAATCTAATGAACAAAATAAACAAACAAAATAGTAATACACTTGTAGATACAGGGAACAGACTGACAGCTGTCAGAGGGAAGGGAGGTTGGGGAGGCTGGGTGAAATAGGTAAAAGGATAAAGAAAACATACTCATGGATACAGACAACAGCATGGTGATTACCAGAGGGAAAGGAGGGTGGGGAAGGTAGAAAAGGTAAAGCAGGGGATAAATGGTGGTAGCAGACTAGACTTTGGGTGGTGAACACACAATACAATATACAGATGACGTATTATAGAATTGTACACTTGAAACCTATATGATTTTATTAACCAATATATCCCCAATAAATCCAATAAAATATATATATATTTTTTTTTTAAAGCCACTAAATGCATGCCAGCACTCTCTGCAATCCTTCCCAATATCTGAAAGTACTTGTGTGTGAATAATCCTGCCTTAGGCTATCGTTCAAGAACAAACAGCAAAACCTATATATTAAAGGATGAAACTCTAAGATGATATGTCTTCTTAAAGTTTCAACATTGTGTGATTTTAGTAAATTACTTAAACTTTTTTAACCTATAAAATGTATATTATCAAAATAAAACTTAATCTCAAGAGTTATGAAAATTAAATGATAATGCATATAAAAACCATAGCATATAGTACAATATTAGTAGTGGCAGTACAATATAATCATTATTGTCATTATGATTTTTAAGTATTGTGCTTAAAAAACAATTCCTAGTGCACTCACAGCAACTTGTTTAAACATTCAAGGAATTATACTCAGAGTTTGCCTTTCCCAAATCCAAACCTTGAAGGATAAAAGTTTCACCTTGAATGCAGTTATTTTCTAACAGTAAATAATCTTCTAAGCCTAGCTAATATTTTTTATTCCTCTTCTTAAATATATTAACCTCAGCAAGGTTCACGAAACACAGTGAAAAACATATGGATCTATAGCTTCAGAAATACATTCAAATTTATTACTCAGAAAGAATTTTTTTGTTCTGATGAAATTGTTTAAAAGATGTGTTAGATAGCACAGACTGGACCATCTCTGAGGGGCAGGGCACTCATCTTCTCAGACCCAAGATGAGCTGCCTTGCCTCAGGACAGTGGAGTAGGACAGCTTGTTCCGGAAGGATAAGGGCCTTTGGTACAGATCCTGACTCAGAGGTGGCTTTCCTAGGCAGACTACGTTGACAGTTGGGCGAGTGACAGAGAGTTCTGTTTTGTTTTTAATTTATGTTTTATTTTTTCATCTAATTTTTACTCATTGAATGTATTGGGATAACACTGGCTAGTAAAATGACACAGGTTTCAGGTGTACGATTCTGTCACACGTCATCTGTACACTGTGTTGTGTGTTCACCACCCCAACTTAGTTCTCCTTCCATCACCATTTATCCTCCCTGCAGAAAACTCTGTTTTAATCGTAAAGAGATGGCACCCTGTTGGTTCTTCCCTGCCTCTTTCAATAATGTGGGATGTAGCAGAGTTTCTGAGATTCTAGACCCCTAAACTGACTGAAGGAATAAGGGATTCTTAGATAAAGCACCAAAAGGCGAATCAAAGTTGACAGAAGAGCTTGTAGGAACTTGTATCTAAGGAGTCACAAGCATCTCAAAAGAGGCAAGATTCCAAAGGAAATCACATGGTGAAATCTGTCTTGACCGTGTTTTAAGAAATGATCAAAATGCAATATGTATTTGAGGAATAACTAACATTCCTGGAGCAAACTTCTACTTACTTCATTTTTCACTCTATTTTTCCACCAGATTTTTGACCCAGGGAGATAAAGGAAGAACAGAAAGACAGAGAGAGCAAAACCGTTTAATTGCAGGGTCATATGCTCACTGGAAGTTTGGAAGTCTGAGTCTACATTGGAAGTGCAATGTGTGTCTCTTTATAGCAACACAGCTCCACTTGGGACAGCTTACTTTCCAAGCCTGTCTTGGCAAATGAATTTAACTCAAACAAATGCATTTGCTTACTATTCTCTGAAATAGTAACCCTCAATATATTTTCTGTTGTTATTCACAAACTTTGACACCTTCCTGCCAGTAGCATTACACATGTAATTCATCAAAGATTCAGTTCCAACATATTCTCCTCAAACACACCTCACTTTCGAAGTATCCTCGCTGGCTTTCTTCTGTTACATCCCCTCCAGTTAACTTCCAGCTGACAGACCTAGATGTTTTTTTTTTTTTTTCTTTTCTGAAACCATTAATCTTCACTGAAAAGCTGTTCAAATGCCTTCCAACAGCTTCAGGAGCAGAGCCTCATGCTAGAGCTCATAACTCTCATAAATATTACTGGGATTGTGCATGTATTTCAGGGAGAGAATATTAACTCCAGAGAACATGAAAGAAATACCAGCAATATCATTCTGAGTGAGTCTGAGCTGTGCCACTGAGCACAGGAGAGTACGCATGCAGAAAATTAGCTAGCAATTTGAAAGGTGTTCCAAATTCTACTTCTAGGGAGAAGTAAGAATGTCATATTTTATATGTATAATTGTTGCTTATTATTACATCTATCTTCTTCATTAAATCATAAACTTCCTGCAAGAAGCATCTCTTTAGTATTTATGAAACATTTGACAGGCATTCAGAAGATGTTTGTGGAATAAATACATTCATTTATTCATATGAGTGGATAAGTGGGTAGTAGATGGGTGGATGGATGAATCACTTGTGAAATAAAGCTTATATTATTCACATGTCAAAAAATATCCCTCATAACAACATGCTCCCTAATATCAAAACAAGCAAAATAGTCCAAGTCTTTTTTTAAAGAACAATCACAATATTTGGGGGGTGTATGTTTATCTTGCAAAGTCACCCACATAATTTTTGTAGCTGACTGCTTTAGAAATTAAAACCACCACTGTATTTTTTTTAATCTTGATATTAGTTGTCAAGGCATGTGCTGGAGCCTTAAGAGCACTTTCTAAAGAGGTATTAATTGTAGAAATTAGTGAAGGAAGATTATGACAGGAGAAAAAGAAGGAACATTTTAAACAAATGGAGTCAAAAATAATCTATACTATCCTCCTCAAAAATGACACTCAAAATGATACAAATTATTGCTTAGTACATTTATACAAGAGCTAGAGGAGAGGTAAAGTGTTGTGATGAGGAAATTATGAATTTGGGGTTGTGGAATTAGATGTAGCACATTTGAGTATTCTAGGGAGAATAATATTCTAGCAATGCCAGAGTGTTTCTTCTGTTTTATTATTTCAATTTACTCCCAGCAAGTTGGCCGAGTGAGCTTGCTGGTGTGTTGTTTCCCTATAAACTTACATAGTGTAAGCAATTCTGAGCACGACTTTAAAACTATGCAAATTACAGTGCCCCAGATATGAGCTATTTGACAGAGAATTCAAAATAACTCTGATTAATATTTTAAAAGTTTTCATTTGAAAGGTAGAAACCATACAAGATCAGAGAAGTAATTGCATCAGAAAGAAGACAGAGATAATGACTTCAATTGCTCATTAGTAGATCAACACAGACAAGGAAAAATATAACTAAACTTAAAGAAATATCAATAGTAATTATCCAAACTGAAACCCAACAAAAAAATAGAAAAGTTTAAAAAAAGAACATTCAAGAGTTATGGAACAATAATCCAGAGGACAAGAAAGACAAAAAATGGGGGAGCCAGAAGAATAAAGTTGAAGAAATAACGGCCAACAGTTTCCAAAATTAGTGATAGTCATGAAGCAACAGATCCAAGAATCCCAAACAAGTAGAATAAATACACAAAAAAATAAATCTAGGCCTATTATATTCAAACTGCTATGAACAGAAACTGAGAAATTCTTGAAGATAGCCAGACATTAAAGAAATATTATATACAGAGAAAGACAAAAATTATAGTAAACTTATCAGAAACATCCAAGCTATAAGATAATGACATTAAAGTGGTAGGGGGAAAAAACTGTCAACCTAGAATTCTATGTCAGCAAAAATATTTGAAAATGAGGAAAAATAAATACTTTGCAGATAAAAATTGTACAAATTATCAGCAAAGCTACTCTACAAATATGTTAGCAAAAATAATATTACAAAGTCAATTTTTTTCCACTGCCTCATACCATTTTTGTATTGTTTACTTTCATTTGCTTGTGTTCATGAGTTGTCCTATAAAAGCAGAATCTATAGTTCCCTTTTAATGTTCTAACTGTTCATTGAAACCATGATCTTTGAAGACAGGAACTATATCTACTGCTTTGCTTTTATTCCCAGTGGCAGCTCATTTTGAGTGGCATATCACATATACAGATCCTATTAACTGGCAACAGATTTCGTGAGTTTAATACAGATCTCAAAGGTGTGCTTATACTAATTAAAGCTATTTCAGAATTTTAGACCAGCTGGAAGTATTTTGTTCTAAAGAGGTACCCAGACAAGACATTTTGTGGATACATGTCATACAAGAGACACCATATGGGAGTAGGACAAAATTCACCCTGAGGCAATACGGTCTGCTGGTTTGATGCCTGGACTCTGAAGTCGGGCAGGTTTGGCTTTGGTTCCCTGGGCCACGGCACTCACTAGCTGTGGGACTTTGCCACATTCTTAGTTCCACATTCTAACAATACTTATTTCCCAGGTCTTCTTTGTTTTTGCTCTATTTTGATTTGCTTTAGCTCCTTGGGGTGTAAAAATTGAGTGAAATAAATATGAGAAGCTTTTAGCATGGAGCCTGAAAAATAGCAAATGTTTATTAAGTGTTAGCTATTATTAGTACACTAAATGTTTATTAAGTGTACTATTATTAGTCCAAAATGTAATATATTTAAAGTACCTATTAATATAATATTAAAAAAATAATAATACATCAGACCGAAAATTGGATATGCAAAAAAAGAAACAAGAGTAAAGGAAAAGGAATAAATGAAGGAAAACTTAATCTTTTCTTATTTTTAATTACTCTAAACCAGAAACTAGTGGTGACACATTTTAGGTTGACAGCACATAACAAATTTAAAAGTGTGACCACAGCACAAAGGGCAGGAAGGAGGAACTGGGAAATTCAGTTGTAAGGCCTTTATACCACGCGTGAAGTAGTGAAGTATCACTGTAAGATATTATTAAATGTGTATTAATAATATCTTCCCTAGATAAGCCCTAGGTTAACTATTAAAACAAATTTTAAGAGAGGTATAAATAGTAACTAATTGAGGAGATATATTAGAATCATAAAACATGTTCTAAGCAGAAAAGAGGAAGCAAAGAATAGATGGAAGAAATGAAAACTACAAAAATAATAGATTCTAATTCGATTATATCGATAATCACATTAAATGGGAATGATTTAAAGAATAGTGTTAATGCCCTGGCTGGTGTAGCTCAGTGGATTGAGGATGGGCTGCAAACCAAAGGGTCGCTGGTTCGATTCCCAGTCAGGGCATATGCCCTGGTTGCAGGCCAGGTCCCCAGTGGGGGCCACTTGAGAGGCAACCACACATTGATGTTTCTCTCCCTCTCTTTCTCCCTTCCTGCCCTTCTGTCTAAAAATAAATAAATAAAATCTTTAAAAAGAAAAAAGAACAGTGTTAAAATATAATAACTTTCAGATTAAATAAAAAGTCAGGACCTAAACATGCCCTGAGAAATCTACTCCACATTTAAAAATGTATATAGATAAAAAGGGAAAAGATGGAGGAGAATATACCATGCAAACATTATACAAATGAAAACTGGAGTAAGTATATTCATATCAGACCAAGTGAACTTCAAAAAATAATATTGGGGTTACAGAAGGACACTATATAATAAGAAGGTCAGTCCTCTAAGAACAGAAAACAACTTATGTATGCACCAAACAACAGAATTTTAAATATGAGTCCCAAACTGATGAAACTAAGAGAAAATTAAATCCACAATTACAGTTGAAAACTTCAATATTTCCCTAAAAATTGTTAGATCAAGACACAAAATCATGAAGAAATGAAAGAACTGAGTAACATTATCAATCAACTAAACCTAATTAACATATAGAACACTTCATCCAACAGCAGTAAAATATACATTCTTTTCAAGTGCACATGTAACATACACCAAGATCGATCATATTCTGAGCCATAAACAAACTTCAAATTTAGAAGAATAGAAATTATTTATTATCACCAAATGAGAGTGGAAGTTTATGCTCCCTGACCAGTCTCGCGAGCTGGGGATAGCAGGGGACCTGTGTTTCTCTGTGTTTGGTGGCAGTGAGGTGGTTATTGTGGAAAAGTTTTCTGTCTTGCTAAACTGCTCTTTTCCCAGGTCTTTGGCTAAAGAGAGCAGGTTTTTCCTCAGGCTTCCATCTCTCTGCTTTGATCTTTCCTGCTGCAGTCTTCTCCCACACCGAACCTGAGATGTATGGGAGGCAAAAAGCGTTCTCAGGGAGCTCACCACTGTGTGGTTCCTTGGATCTTGAGGTCCCTAATCAGTGTGCCTTTCTCTCCCCACCTTTCAGTTTCTTTTTTCTTATTTTAAGAAAATTATAGTATATTATAACATAAAATTTTAATATCATATTGTATTTTATAAAAAGGGAGGATAAAGAGACACAAACGAGGTTTCTGCACGTCAAACTGAACCACCACAATGTCAACATTAGACAGTGATCATTTATGTATGCATAATTTCAATCACTAAAAAATCTACACCGACAGAGACACCGAAAAACCCTATACCTGAATCAAAATGGAATCGAAATTAAAAAGTATAAAATATGTTCAAGTAACTCATTAAAAGGCAGGAAAAAAACAGAAATTTTTTTAAAAAAGGGGAAAACAGAAAGCAATTAAATGGCAGGTTGAAACATCAACATATCAAAAATTACATTAAATGTAAATAGTCTAAGTGTATAATTAAAAGACAAGGATTAACTAGAATGATAAAAACAAAATGAGCCTACTCTGTGATATCTTTAAAAAACTCACTTTAATTATAACTGATTAAACATAAAATAATGAAAAAAGGTACACTAGGAATTAATTTAAAAAAAAAAGAGTGCCTATATTAACATCAGATAAAGTAGACTTCAGAGCAAAGAAATTTACCAGGGAAAAAGGGATACATTACATAATGACGAAAAGGTCAATACACCCGAGACATAGCAACTCTAAATATGTATGCAGCAAAAAAACAGAGCTGCAAAATAAGCGAAACAAGAATGAGTAGAACTAAAAGAAGAAATAAATCCACAGTTATAGTTGGAAACTTCAAAACTCCTCTTGACAATTGATAGGACTACTACACAGTCAGCAGGGACGTAGAACTTAGCACTATCAACTAAGAGAGTCTAATCGACATTTATAAAACACTGCACACCAACAGCAGAATAAATTTTTTTGCATGGAAATGAGGATATATACATACCCTGAATCATCTGCTATATGCACTATACTTTCTTTATTTGACATTTTTCAAACAGAGTAATAAATACTTGTTAATTGTAACCAGTGAAATAATACAATTAAATGATACATAAAGATATATTTAGTCATGTTACACCCACCCCTCTACAATCCCAACCCACATTATTGTTGTGGTTATGAGTGACTGGCAAACCAAGGAGGAAAACAAAGAATGAATGGTCTTGGCGGCCTCTATAGCAGCCAAGAGAGAATAAGGGAGTCAGCATAGCATACTGATCAAGAGTACAGACTTTAGCATCCTACCTACCTGGGCTGAAGTCCCACTCCTGAGATTTACTGGCTGCCTCTGAGATTTACAGTGTTTAGATTCTCTAAGCCTTCTTTCCCTCATCTGTGTAGTGGGAATAAGAATAGCAGCTACATTATAGGCATTCTTTTTACCATTCTCGGGGGTTGCACAGTCTCTCACATCTGCTTCTCTCTAGATTTGTTCTTTTCTTTCTTCTGCAAAGAAAAAAAATGGGATGAAACTTTTCTACACATATGGCAGTTTTAATGTTCTTACATAAATTTCAGTTAGAAAAAAATGAATATGGCAATAAAAATATATACAAAGAGCATTAATAGGCAATTCACAAAAGAGCAAATTCAAAAGACCAGAAAGGTATAAGAACCTTAATTTTATTAAAATAACTAAAGTAAAAACACAAATGGGTTAAAAATAATTTCACCCTAGTTATCAAAGAAATGAAAATTAAAACTACTCTGCCATTTTACTTATAAAGTTTGTAAATTTAAAATGAAACTAATATTAAGCATGCAGTATAATTTATATTTGCTTATACTATTGATAGCATAAATCAATACAAATTTTCTGCTACAAGAAATTTGGCAACACCTGTTACAAAACTTTAAAGAAGTAATTCCCCTTTTTGATACTTATATATTGTTTGTACTTACTTTAAAGAGCTAGTATAGTACAGAAAACATCAGAGATTCACACAAAAATTTACATCAAAGATATTCATCGTGTTTTAGCTATAGTCTAATGAAAAACTAGAAATGTACATTTACAAAAAGGGGAGTGATGGTAAAGTGAATTATGATGTGTGTATATGGCATAATACCAGCCATTAAAATAATGTTTTCTAAAGTTTTTTAATAATGTAAGTGAATACAATTTAATATTTCAAAAAGATGCTTATAAATCACATAGAAAATATGTTAAAAATACATATATGAGGAAAGACTAGAAGAAAATCTCAAAATTGTGAAGATTGTTACTTAGAAGAAGTGAGATTTTTCATCCTTTATGTTTTTATATCTTACAGTTTTCACATTTAAAAAAATATTAACCTGTCACTTCTCAATAATTTCTACTAAACTGTGGGCTCCTTGTGGAGGGATTGTATTTTCTTCTTCATTGTGGTACCTTCCCT
Source organism: Micronycteris hirsuta (assembly GCA_004026765.1). Classification (NCBI taxonomy): domain Eukaryota; kingdom Metazoa; phylum Chordata; class Mammalia; order Chiroptera; family Phyllostomidae; genus Micronycteris; species Micronycteris hirsuta. The sequence goes on along the minus strand of PVJI01011536.1, from coordinate 16,206 downwards.
CAGAAACCAGCACAGTACTGATACAAAATAGGAATGCCCCCAAAAAAGGAATTGCTTTGGTAACAAAAAAAAAAAAAAATCAATTAATTTTATTGCTAATTTAGTTATAATTTATTCAGAGAACAATTACTTTATGTAAATGGAATTGTAATTGACTGAACCTAATTTAGCATTTCTCAGTTGTTTCTGGAATTTCATATAAGTTGAAAATCATAAAAGAGGATAACACTAATAACATCATATTATACTAAAGTAAAGAAGTTGTTTTAAGTATTCTCATTTTATATATTAGCTCTTACTCCCAAAAGAACTTTAGGTGGCCTAAATAAAATATAATAATAGTAGTTTAATACTTATCAAGTGCTAATTAAATGTCAGGTTTTCTTTTAAGTGCTTTAACTGTATTAAGTTATTTAATCTTCATAACAAATTTATTATTATTCTAACTTCACAGACGAAGAAACAGAGGCACAGTGTTAGTAAATATACATGATCACCCACCTAACAAATGGATGAGTTAAGATTACACTCAGACCCTCTGGCTCCAAAGCCCACATTCTTAGGGTGCACAAAACTGCCTCTACATACACAGAGATCTGAGACCACCAGAATAAGCTATGTTTTGATTTTGTAAGTACAATCTGACTTCTTCAGGTTCCATATTCAGCCATTAGGGTCAACAGATTGAGGCACAAACCACACTGACCAAACTCTGAGACGGACGGTGTTCCCATTTCTGTCCGACCTTCTTCCTGTCCTTAACCGCTCTCCTGGCTATAGACTTCTCTCCCCAAACAACACCAGTGTCCTCATGTGCTCTCTTTCCTCCACTCCAGCAGCACTTACAGACATGAAAAGGACCTTCCCAACTTGTTCATTCTCAAGTGTAAAATGGCTTATGTGACATTCTTACCCCTCCTAAGAATCTAAGTATTAACAAGAAACAAAATATTAAATTAAAAGACCAAATCTCTAGCTGTGAGGATTACAATGATTGACAACGGTGTGAAGGAGGTAGTTTGAATATACAGAATTTCTGGTACAACTAAAATGATATACACAAAAGACACAGGGCTTCTGAAAACACCATAAGCTTTGGAGTCTATCATTTTCTAGCTGTGTGAACATAGAATGTATTTAATTGGGCCTTTTTTTTTTTTTTAAGTTTTAAAAGAGAATACAGTACCTGATTTCCAGGGTCGTGACAAGAAAAAGTGATAATGTATATAAACTAGCACCCAAAGCCTCCGGTGTAGGGTTAATACTCCATAAATCATTGGTGTGGATATTTAGTATTCCTTTTGTTGTTAGCATAAACATTAACATTAGTGACATTAACATTAACATTAATGAAAAAGCACTGAAGCTAGCATCAGAACACCCGGATTTGAACTTTCGCTATGCCACACTTACTGGCCTCTAAACTTAGAAACATCACCTGACCGACCCTGACTGCGGGGTGAGGCAACCCCGTGGGCGCCGAACATCCTGCATGTTCTTGCTGGCCGTGCCAGAAACAGAAAGTCCTAGAGGCTCGTTGTGGGAGCCGTTTCTCAGGGTTGTTTTTGCTGCAAGCAACCTTGAAGGATAGGGTAACGTCTGCAGCCAGAGAAACAAATTACTTAATGCTGACTACAAAAGCAATGACCTCTTCTGTAACGCAGCCCACTGCATGTGCTGCATCTATCTACTTCTGTCTGGGTCACCACTGGGGAGCTGCAGGCCCTGGGCAAACGGCCGACCTCATGCTCACGCTCTCCGCCGTGTGTCCTGCGGTCTCTGACCTAGGAGTTTGTGTTTACCAGCCACCAGAGAACTGCAACGGGCCAGCTTGTCGGCTTGCACATAGGGTAAAATCTCAGAGCCTTCGGAGCGACTCTGAATATTCTCGTTCACCAATGGAGAACAGTACCGCCTGTCCTATCTCCCCCTCACAGAACAATTGAAACAGCTACACAAAATGTATACTGGTGCAGATTACCCATTTTTATAGAAGATGAGCCACTAGTACAACACAGGTGACTGCAGACCATAAGGGGAACCCTGTCTCATACAGCGTTGAGAGACTCTCAAAATATAGTAGTACTTTGGTAATTAAAAGTCTGTTTTTTAAGCTCTATCTTAACAGCATTCCCTGTGGCTTTGTTGTCAAGAGAACCAACAGCCAGAATAAAGTCAGGTGAGCCGTGCACTCATACACATGCACAGGTAAGTCATGAACTGAAACAAAACCAAGAGTCTCCTAAACATCAACTTTCCTCCGGTAAAATAACTGCAGCCCTTTTTATTGTAGTTTTGACAAATAGCCTACATATTCGTTTTTCCCTTACTTAAATGACCTTTACTCTGTGAGGATTCTGCAATTCTTTCCATAAGCACTTCGCCTTTCCCTCTGGAATAAATTCACACAAAAAGCCAGATTTACCCAGATCCTCCTATCTCACATGCATCAAGGCCAAAGAAAAAACATCTGCTTTCAGATCAATGCCAACAAAAAACTAATGGAACGCTAGGGCCTTTGAGTGGTGCAAATGCTGGTTACAGTGTGAATCTATCAAGTGATTACTGGATATGCAATGAAGTGACCCATATGCTGAAATCTTCAAATGGTCAGATGAGTGCTGCCCAAAATCAGAGAACCACGGACGGTCATTCAAAATCACTGTAACTCATACCCTTGATATTTACCCCACCATAAACCAAACCTGGCCCAAGTGAACAGTGATTAAGTGAAAAAGTCATTACCACAGCTTTAATATTTCAGAAGAAGCCTCTAATTCAAGTGCAGCCTTTGTTTCAACATTAAACCAAAATGATCAGAAATCCACATGCATGTGAGCCTGACGAATGTTTTATTAATGACAAATAGTCCAAACTGAGATCCAAACACATCTATCTATCTGCAAATGTGTGATGAAATAGTGGAAAGCCAAAAGGAAGTAGTAATTTGCATGAATCAGCCTGCAAGTGAGTTTTTGGTTTGGTTGGTTTTGGTTTTGAGAGGAGAAAGAAGGGCTTTTTTGGGTGGCACCTTTAAGAAAATCCGAGAAATGGACAAGAGAATACAGTGCAGGCACCTTCCCCTTGCCGCCGGACCCATGAGCACAAGCAGAGCTGCCTGTGAGGCTCCGGGAAATATCAGAGCAGAAAGACTGTAGCTTTAATTCCGAGCGACAGAATGAAACCTTGAGACATACAGTCTCCCTTGCAATTAGAAATTGTGTTCGATAGCTTCTGTTGCTGCTACACTAACACTTTAACCATGTGTCTGGTCTATTTGCTCTGGTTCAGTGATCCTAGACAATAGACTTCAACATGGAAAACGAGTAAACAGCTCAGCATTACTAACTGAACACTGCAATAATTTCTTCAACATTTGAGGAGACTCTTTGAAGCCTGCATTTGCTCATAATAATAGCCAATTGCCAGAGTGGAGAAAATGAAAGAAGAAAGGAGAGAGAGGGAAAGTGAGAGACAGAGACAGCAATAGCTAAAAAATTAAATTCTTAAAGCACTGTTTTACAGTTAGTCTTCATAAAACGAGCAGTATTTTTCATTTCTTCTGTTTACCTTTATTCTTTTAACATTAATACTATGCTACAGGATTTTCTTTTTATATGAGTAACCTCTTCGTAACTGTAAGAGAGCACATGTTGCTTCTAGCATGGAAAACTACTCCTCAGGTGAACACAGTCACTTCTTTTTCTGGCTCTCTTCAGGCCTCTGGCACTGACCTAGCACCCACCCGTATCCTCAGATACTCAGCAGATAAACTGCTCAAAAGTGGAGGGCAAGGCCATGACGTTCAGCCTCCTGGGCCCTCAGAGAACGTGGACACTCCACCGCAACCTACTGTCTGATCAAGTGGCTCAAACCTTCTGACGCAGGAACTGGGCTTTCCTGGATACGGTTCCTTCGTTCCATAGGAGGTAAGTTTGGAATAAAGGAGTTAAAGACTTTGAAGAACAACGTGCCGCGAGGAATGAGACAATTGGACATCATGAAGGCAGGTTCTGCTTTGTTCTCCATTAGAGCTTTCTGTAGAATGCATGTACACTGATAACACTTACGTCCATTGATAATAAGTGTAGTGTGGCTTGGCTGCCTTCATGAGCGATCAGAAATTTGTAGCCATGGACTTGTTGCTCTAATTCTGTCATTTATATCACTCGTATATAGCATACCAATATAATCCCAAACACTACTATAAACCACCACTCCCAGGCCTCATCAACCTAGACGACTATGAGACCTGGCAAGAAATGCTCAGGCTCAGCCAGCCCAGCAGAACCACTTCTGGCTGCGTTCGGGAACGGTGCTCCTCCTGACCACCTCCCTGCCTTTGGCGCTCAGGGAGCATGCTGCTCGATGCCAGGCATGGCTTGTCTTCTCACCAAGGTCGATTAAAGTGACCAGTGTTCTCTGTACCTTGTCCCTGCCATGATTCACTGTGTTCTTCTTGATCTACTTTAAAACTGGCCTCTAATACATCTTCCCTAACATGATAGCTTTCATTCCAGATTTGTAACTTTTTAGATTTAGTGTCCCTCCTGCCTTTCATATTTTAGTACTCTAGATCCTTTGAGTAGAGGGGTTCAAAAAGTATCACAGTGAAATCACAGAAGCTGGGTTCCAGTCTGGGCCCTGCCACTTTCCAGGTGAATGATATTGGACAATAATATCTCTCCATCTCAAGGTGCTTACCTATTGGGGTAATTATCTCCATCAAAGCTAGTTGTCAGTTTTGTCTGTTACATTGTCAAATTCCCTCAAACACTATAGAAGTCCTCTTATCTGATACAATTGGGACCAAAAGTTCATGAATGAATCATAAAGCCAGAAATATGGAGGGTTTGTGAATTAATAGTATACTATGATAAGTAAAACAATGGTCTCCCACAAATGTCCATATCCTGATTCCCAGAACTTGTGAATATGTTATGTTATGTGACAAAAAGGAATTAAGATTGCAGATGTAATTAAGGTTATAAATCTTAACATAGGAAGATTATCCTTAATTATCCTGAGAGCCCAATGTAATCATAAGGGAAGCAAAGGAGGAACAACCATAAAGATAAAAGTGTGAGTAGAATTCAGCCTGATGTTTCTGATTTTGAAGAAGTGTGAATGGAGCCACAAGTCAAGGGGTAGAGGAGTCCTCTAAAAATGGGAAAGGCAAGGAAATGGGTTCTTGTGACCTACAGACTTCATAAAACAATAAATCTGTACTGTTTTAAGTAGCTATGCTGTGCACTTTATCACAGCAGCAACAGGAAACTTCATATATATGTGTATATATATATATATGTGTGTGTGTGTGTGTATATATATATATAAATAACAATCCAGATTAAGACACATTATTCCTTATTCACCTGCCAATCTTTTCGTGTGATCCCAAAATCTTTTATTTGAATGTATATCACAGATTGGAGATATATAAAGTCCTTTAAATTAAATCACACCCATATATTTGGCTACAATTTTCAGTTCAATTTTTTAAGTGAAGCAGATATTTGCTAAAATACTGCACTCAGATATAAAAATAACTCTCATAACTCAAGAAGAATAAAGGAAAACCAACAAAAAATAGTCAAGAGTTAAATGAACATTTCATAAAAGTTCTAGGAATGGCCAATGAGCAAATAAAAAGATGCTCAACATCATTGGTAGTCAGAAAAACACATCAAACTCACTATGAAATACCATTATGTACCCATTATAATGGTTAAAATTTGAAATTTTGATAACACCAAGTGTTGGCAAGTATTAGACTTTTAATTATGCAGCATTGAAATAACACGTTTTCTTATCTTAGAAGTTTCGTCAATAGTTCAACTAACTCTACAATTTATTCAAGAAGTAAACTGATGGATTTTCCAAGAAAACTGTTATATATCTTTTAAGATTTAAATTATTTTATGGCAGATATTCAAAGGAAAAAATATCTGAATAGCAGGAGACTTCTCTCCCAAACAGTATTTCAGAAGACAAGGAAGCAACATGAACAGTTTCAAGGAAAGAATAGTGTGACCCAGAATTAGTGTTCATGAGAAAGGGAAAAATAATAATAATAAAGCATTAAAGAAATGCTGGTGAGCCACATAACAAAGAAGAAAGAGGAGAAGAAAAAGGAGGGGGCAGGAGGTGGAGAAGGAGAGAAGACATTGAAAGAGGAGGGAGAGGAATGAAGGAAGAAGAGACAGTGGGTGGGAGGGAGGGAAGAAAAAGACATATTACTTTGAATGTTTAATGAAACAGGATATGTGTCAACAATAATCTGTGGAAAAAAATGAAATTTAAAAATTTCATAATAATAATGTGGATCTAAAATTATGTTTTAATATGTTAGGATGTAATTAACAATATGAGTGTAAGAACATAAAAGCACACTAAGTTTTTTGGCTTTTACTCTCTGCCATAAGTAAAATGTTTTAAATTTCCAAAAATTGAAGACTTTCACACAACTGTTATATAGTCATTAAAAATATGTTTTTCTGGTTAAAGGTAGCACAGTAAGTCCATTTCACCTCAGGTCACATGGACCAGTCTTGGTTCCCACGCCCATCCCTACACCTAACACTTGCAAGAACAGTTTTCCTGGGTCATCCTGGGTTGGGAGTGAAGCTGACTTTCCTGGAGAACAACTAGCCACAACATCATGATTCTGTCTTCAGTAAAGAAAGGATAGAAGGATTGGTGGTTGAGAAACTAGTGAACAGTGTCAATGTCCTCCAGCCAAAGACTACCAGGAATATACCTATCTTGAAGGATTTGGTTTTAGCGCTCACTGCAGTACAGGAGAACACACAGCATGGGGAACCCTGGGGCATCTGAGGGACACAGTGTGAGAAAGGATTCATTGTAGAGTTGGGCGTGTGTTAGGGGGTTGGGGGTAGGTTAAAGGAAGCAGGACTTTGTTATGGATTGTATACTGTCAGGAAACAATTCTAAGCTGGATATCTCAATAAATCTTACCTATAAGGCAAAAGGTATGAGACAAGGCTAGAGTTGTGATAGTCATTCATTTTAGCCAAGATAGGAGGGTATTGGGTATTCTTGGGTTCATTTTAGTCTGTGCTTAGAAAAATTACCAAGTTTTCTCATTTTTTTCCCTCACTTCACCGCAGTCACAGAATGCTCTGCTCTGATGTCCAGGTTCTGTGAGATGGCCTACATCCCACAGAATACTTCCTCAGGAGCTGCTTTCCTCGTTTTTAATAGTTTTATCCAGATGTTGGGTTGAGAATTAACCCTAATGCCCTTGTTTGTACCTAATATTCTTGATGCACAATAAAAGGGACAAGTTTGGCAAGATTTCAGTAACAACTATTTTTAAAGAAAAATGTGTTTGTATCTAAACTAATGAAAGTTAGTTTCCTTTGTGTAGGAGATGACGACCCCTCGCCCACTCCTCAATTCCTGTAAAGAATCTCAAGGGTGTTTTGGTTTTCAATAAAAGTAGGTTTTTTTTTTACTTGGTCTACCCTAATACTCACAAATATGGATTTATATCAGCAGATTTATTTAAATGGCAAACAAAAAGGAGTTTCCCCAAATGAGTATTTCTAAGCCAAGTCTCCGGCCAGAGGGAATGTTTCCCTTTTAGTTATAATTCTCTTCAAACAAGGTGCTATATGAGGAGGACTGAGAAACAGCGTGTGCAGCTGTGCTCCCCGTGGCATCATATCAAGTTTCAGCTCCAGCCAGGGCTGAGTCACCTGAACACAAAACCAACGGAAGCAAGCGGTTCCACTCCCGCTGGAAAGAAGAGCTTCCAGGTCTGTGTGGCAACAAAGACAAAAGAGTGCTTCTCAGAAACAGAAAACGAGGCTCTTTCTATCCCCAGTTCGCCTTCAGAATGTTGCTGTTCTGAGCTTTCTCATCATTTTAACCCTCTAAACTCAAGGAGACCAAAATAAGAACAACTGGCAATCATTAAGAGAGGCAAATAAATTCAAAAACCACGTGCTTGGCAACTCTCTTCTACAATCTCCTGAGCTGTTCACAGAAGACGGCCGGAGACACCGTGGGAGCCCGGAGTCAGGACAGAGCGGGATCTCGGCTGTGCCAGCCCATCCAAAAGCACAGAGGCGTCCAGCCAGCACAGCCAGCCTGTCTGAGGACAATTCCTGCCGTGTGGTCACCAGCAGGGTTGGGAAATGCACTCTGCGGTTTTCCATGCTCTCCCATCCCTTGCTCCTGGACTACACTGGGCATCTTCTTCAATCCATGGTCCGGTGGTTCCCATGACATTATTACATGACAGAGCCTTCCAGGAAAAGCTTCCCAAGAGAGTAGCCCCTGTCTTGTTTCCCTGGTTTTGCCTTCCTCAGCCCCTTCCATCAGGAATTCCTGATGACCCATTTACCACCCCAGGTCCTGAGGTGGTAGGAACAGAAAGTACAGCAACACCTTTAGATTTCATGGTGGTGCCTGCACCTGATTCTGTGGTCCATGGACTTAGGATCTGCCCTGGGCCAACAGGGAGATCCTCTAGTCACAGCTTCCCTTTCTGTCCCTACTCATTCCCTGTCCTGCAGTATTGATCAAGACCTGGGACATGACTTCTTCCTTCATGTCCTGCTTTATAGTCCACTGCTCCCTAGTACCGCCTGAGGCCAAGGAGGACTGTCTAAGGCACAAAGATCATGCCACTCTCTGCTGCGATACTGGGTACTATTTCAAATCCCTACCCTTGGCTGAGGACCTCATTTAAATACCATTGGCTTTACCCTTCCAAAAGCTAATCCTTTCACATTTATTCTGACCTGAACCAGAGGTCTCCAACCCTCTATTCTTCTTCAGAATATTCTGCACTGAATGGGAAACAATAAAAATCAGATTCTCTACAAGCCTCAGATCAATGGTGTGATGTAATCATTAAAGGAGGGTACATATAACAACAAATCAGTTTGCTGTGAATGACAAGTCCGAGCTGCTTTTTACTCAATATTGGTGGTACAGACAGCCCTCAGTGCATAGGGAGCACATATACCTGAAACCAAATGCCTGCCTAGGAAATAGCCGCATGCCAATTTTGTGATTAATCAGCTCTACATAAAGGTCACATTATAAATACCATTATATATGTTAAAATCTTTTTAAAATGTGGTCCCTTCTAACGTGGAGACACTCAGATTCTCTGCTGAGTAGTAAGTCACAATTCCACGGGGCTTGCCATTCCTCCCCTCTTTCCTCTCCCCAGGGTGGTTTCCAGGGCCATGCATTTGCCCTTCAGCAGTGATGAATGGAGTGTTGTGCTAATTCTGTGAGCCACCGTTATTCATGTCCCCATCCTCTGTCCAGGCCTTTAATTGAAGCATCCTGAAAGTGAAAGCAAAAACTGTATTACAGAGCAAACTTTCATCTTCCTGATTGTAATACCTGACAAACGGCAGGCTTTTCTATTAATCACAGGTACCTTCTCTGGTGGGGACGGGAGGAAAGAATTCGTTCACTTGCTGACCCGTGTGCACAGCACACCCAGGCAGCATCACACAGACATGGAGTGTGGGGCTCTATAACTTCAGCATGAAGAAGCTGAGTTGATAACCACACCACTCTATTGCCACATCCTTAATCATCCCATTACAGGTATAAATTAAGACTTTTACCAGAGAGAACTGTGTCCCAGAACTCCTGACTGCCAGGACCCGGAGGAGCTCTGCAGAATGTAAAGTATCCCAGGATATTCTAGCCCTCTCGCTGCGGCCATTATAATCCAATTCATGCTTTTTGAATGCCCTGGATTTGTCAGTCACATTTTCCTTTTTAGTTCTTGCAGTGATACTCAAAAGAGGATATTCAGTTACACAATTTATATCAAAAGGATATTGGCCAAAGATTTATTGTTCAATACATATAATTATAGTGATTTTTGTCATAATTAATGAAGAGACAGAACAAGTGACTGGCCCATCAGACCACAATGAAAGCATCACTTTGGGTTACAAGATAGCCCATTACTGTAGTTGATTGTGGTTTCTGTTAAGTCTTAGGGCTACAAAGGTTGTAACTTTGCCATCTGCTGCTTCGTCAAATGTTTGACAGGAAAGCTTCCAGCCTGGAGAAAAAAAAATGGTAATGCAGCTACAGTCCGCTTGCTTCTCTCTTTTTAAATTGAGACTTTGCAAAAGTCTAAGATCCAGTCCAAACTGCAGGAAAAAGGCACATGACTTCATGTAGCACAGTGCCAACAAACCCCAGAACCTGCCCTTGTAAAGGTTTGACTGTGATTTAGTTTGCATTTGCTGTGCACGCACACCTCGTTTTACGGTGCTTTGCTCTGTTGTGCTTCACAGACGTTGTGTTCTTCATACAACCCTTGAGCAGGAAAAAGGTTACAACTCACGGATGACTCAGATGATGGTTAGTATATTTTACAAATAAAGTATTTTTAATTAAGGAATGTACATTGTTCCTTTAGACATAATGTTAGTGTAAACTTAATCCAGTATAGTGTAAATACAACTTTTATGTGCACTGGGAAACCAAAACTGTATGCCTCCCTTTAGTTTTGTGATAGTTAGTTTATTGTGGTGGTCTGGAACCCAACATCCCCTAAGTACGCTTAGGGGCACTGTCCGAGCTGCTGGGGATACCAGATAAAGGAAATGCACTGAGACTTGGGAAATCTCTACAACTGCTCTCTCCACACAGAAGGAGCAAAACTCCCTCCAGGTTGCCAACACTGGAGACCACTACCCAACAACCTCTTCACAGCTGTGGGGACACTGGGAGGGGAGAGGAAAGTATAGGTAGGGTCTTTGCTCCTTCATCTGCCCTGGCTCTCCTTGGACCTCCCTTCTCTGAGTCCTTCATAGAGTCCTCTCTAGTCCAAGACTGACTCTGAGAGCACAGACAGAGAAGAGAGTCACGGGTCTGTTCCTGGAATATTTACAGACTAATGTCCCTGAACAGGCAACTTCAAGGTTTCTTTAAATGGCTTAGGTTTTATTAAGTAAAGGGTCTTTAGAACTGTAAGACTGAAAAGAAAACACAATTAACTGCAGCTTCAACTGATCTATTTTAAAAAGAAAGTCTGGGTCATGGAGCAAACAGGCAATTACTTGTCTATAGTGCCAGGAACTGACCATTTTCTAGCTACTGACCCTCTTTTATCAAAAGCCAAGAATGAATCTCTTCCTTTGATATCTGGGGCAAAACTGGCTACATCATCCCATGATGGGGCACAGGAAGAAACAGAAGAGATTTCCAGTTGGTGGAAATGTCCAATGAGCTTTGAATAGTGGCTTTCTATTTTATCTTTTGATCGTCTTCTTCATAGAAGCTATAGTGTGTCTGAGTTGTATGTAAGTTGTGTGTGTGTGTGTGTGTGTGTGTGTGTGTGTGTATAAACAGAGAGGAGAGAAATTAAAACAAGCTTTTAGAGAGTCTTTATTCCTCCAAGCATCTCCAGGGAGATGAACGAGTAAACTGCAATAATTGCAAAACAGCATATTACACTTCAGAGAAAAACTGTTGTGTGGGAAATACTGTCAGGAGAAGGCAGAGAAGGCCTCACGGAAGAGGTGATAACAAATTGACTCTGGAAGGACAGGCAGGAATTTCCATATAGCTCAGGGGGTTACAACGACTCCTGCTCTGCTCAGGCGAGTGGTTCTCCAACTTTGGCATGTGCAGTCACGCAGAGCTCATTAAAGCATGGACGGCTGGGTCTCCCTCCAGAATTTCTGACTGAACAGGTCTGAAGTGGGTCCATGAATTTTCATTTCTAAAAAGTTCACGAGTGCTGCTGATGCTGAGAACTGGGGGCTTAGGTGCAGGATGGGATAAGATCTGTTGGCAAACAGGCAGGGCCTGGACCCCAAGGGACCCTGGGGCCCATGCAGAGACTACTCACTATCTGGACAGTAATGATCCATAGGCAGGTTTCAAGCCACAAAGTGCAACCATCATGTTTGTGTTTTGAGATGGCAACTCTGGTAGAAATGTAGAAAGAAAGTGTAGTTGTAACATGGTCAGCCACTCAGGAAATGATGAAATTAGAACCAAAGCCCTGCGGAATGATGGGAAGGTTGCGGACAGATCTGAGGTTTCTTATGTGAAAATGAGAACAAAAGCCTGGCCTCTTGAGCTGTCTTCTCAAAGGGGGAAAGTGAATCAATTTTCTCCGTTGCCTCTAGAAATTTATATTTGTTCTCATCTCTTATTAAAATATGCATGATATATCTTCTGGGAAAGGACACACAGATTTTTAGTATCATTTACTTAACAGCCATGGTTTGTTGATTCTTTTTTCCTGAGAAAAAGGGAAACATCCGAGAGTACGCCCGTGGGTCTTCCACACGCATCTCTGTCGCAGATTAAGGGCGCCTGGGAAATGAAAGGGTAGGGCTGGGGGTGAGCCTCTGTGATCATGGTTGAGAAGGCTAAAGCGGACAGAGAAAGGGTAGCACAGACTAGTGGTGTAGGGAAGGAAAGAGTGGTGGAAATACCAAAAGTTGGTGCATCTTTAGGGAATGGAATTAGAATTTCTAGGCAGCCTGGGAAATATTCAGTGGGTGATTGAATTTCCTAAAGAATATGCTAGACGAGGGAAATATAAAATATTAGCAGTGACATTAATAAAAGCTCATATTTATTGATGGTTACTGTCTTGGCCTGGGTTAGATCAGAAGCAAAACCTGAGACAAAGCTCACAGACTGGTCAATTCAGGAATGAGACACAAGAGAGCAGGAGTGGGGCTTTGGAGAATGGCTTGGGAATGATAAAAGCCAATCCCAGACTGTAGGATAAAACTGACCGCTGCTCCTTCTATCCTGTTTGTAAAACACTTCTCAGAACTATCCCCCCAGGGAAGGAAGAGGGAAGGGTTCAACCACAGACCACCTTCTCCTAATGATCAACGGTTAACCCAATGGATGTTAATATCTTGCACTTCTGAGTTGCACGCCCAGGTGTGCCCTCTGCAGGAAGGCCATGAGAACAATAAGGAGCTTTTAGGCTGTACCCGTGCCATGGGTCACATCGGAGGTGAGAGCATGTGTGCTGGTATGTGAAGTGTCCAGGACACTCTCAGTGGGCCAGGTCCTGAGTGAGGGCTTCGTGTGTATTCCTTTATTTACTCCATGCAACAGTCCTCTAAGGCAGGTACTGCTATCCCTACTTATGAGTGAGAAAATGAGGACTAGAGGCCCAAGACGAGACAGCTAGAAAGTGGCAGAGTTAGAACCCAAATAAACCTTCTGGCTTCAAAGCCCAATCTTAACCACAATATTGGGCTGTACACAACACATTAAACTAGACAGTAGCTTATAAAGTCAGTTGAGGAAGTCATATCAACAGACTTTAAGATACTTATTAAAGTTATTTTTATCTAACTTAATGATAAATTTAATTTTTATCTAACAGAAATCTAACTTAAAGAAATAATCAGAAATGTGCACAGATTGATATTTATCCCAGTCTTACTTATAATGGATAAGATAGATAGATTAGATAGATATAGATAGGTAAGTAAAAAGATATATATGTAAGTACGTATGTCTATGTATATATAATGGAGAATCATGCAATTATTTTAAATGATGACTGTAGAAAACAATATAGAAATATTTATGATAGGAGGTTAAGAAAAAAATACAGACTACACAACATATAGTACAAGTTTCACAACAAACCAAGTATAGACGCATAGGAAAAAGGACTGAAAGGATAAATCAAAAAGGTTAGAGTGCCAAGATAATACTAATTTGAATTTTTTCTTTATACTTATCATTATTTTTTACAAAAGCACATATTTCTTTTGTGATCTGTGACATTTTTATGTTAGTTTCATATGCAGGGAATGAAGAGACAATTACCCGCCAGGGCCTTCGCACCGACACCCCAGATCACCTTCCAGCAGTGACGTGGGTAGTCTGTCCTGTCCTGTCCCCATCACAACAGCTGCTGGCACTGCCCTCACTGAGGAAGAGTTGGTTATGGCCAAGAGGAGGCTGTGTGTCCTCACAGAGTCTCTTTCAAGACCCTGGGTTTGGAACCTAGAGCTGCATCGCTACTCCTAGGCTCCCACGATATCTCTGCACCCTACCTGGGCACCACCGCAGCCTGGCCACTGCTCTCTTGTCCGCAGCAAGGCTAATGTCCCTGGAATGCTTATGTTTAACAAGAACTTAGCTGGGGGCAGCCCTATGCAGGTCTAGCCTGTAACGATGAGCATCCTGTCCTGGGTGAGGCTAGAACTACTGCATTCCCTGAAGGCCCCAGAGTCTTCCTGGTGCCTGGAGCAGATGAGAATGTGGGAGAGGAAAAGGGTGTGGGATTTACACCTTCTCAACATTTACTACTACTTCCAATAGTAGCTCTACTTTCACACCCTAGCCTGCCCAGTTTCCTTCACTCCCAATGATGAGATTCTCATATCAACAGGATTTTCCACTTCTGAGTCTACCAGCAAGTCCCTCCCTTTGTTGTGCTTTTTTTGGGGAGGGCTAAAGGTGCCCCTTGCTACATCTCCCTCATAATTGCTATGTGGCTATTCCATCATCACTTTATCTTTGGAGTCTATTCTCTCTACTTTTCTTTGGGGAATAATTCCTGGAGACCCAACATTAGAAGAGTACTATACTCAGAATGGTCATGGCCCAGTGCTGCACATTAATGTTTTGAAAGGCCACATGGTTCTCTTTTGTCCTTTAATATGAACAGGCAGAGCTATTTCAGGGAAAACAGAGTTGCTTGGCAGAGTTCCCAATGGAAGAGACAAGGCTTTAAATTCTGACTATAACCTGAAGCATAGTTGGTGTTCTCTCTCACTCTATATTATCAGACATCAAAAGATACTTTGATGAGAGAGTCATTTGAAGGAAACCTTGACACCAATGTTTTGCTACTTCAGTGGCTATACCGTATATTTAAAAGAGAATTCCTGTGTGTCTACAGAATTGTATACATCACAAAGGAGATGTGAGACCAAATCACCCAACATCCTTTGCCGTGATATGATGGTAAATGTTTCACAATCAGCTTTCCAAGAGTGTAAAAAGCCCTGATTTGTAGCATCTGCCAATGTTTATGGTGTGAATACTCTTCTTATGCCTACTTCAAGTTGCCAATAGTTTTAAAACTGGACTATAGGACCATTGAAATTGGACAGTCAGCTTTCAGAACCTGATTTGAGCCAGCTTCAACATGCAACTGGGCAGGCATGCGACTCAGATTCCATAATCAGATGCACCTGCATGAAACAGGCTTTAAGGGAGAACAGAGAAGTACAAGAAAGCACCCTATCTTTTTTCCAAAATGGCAGAACAAATGTCCTATTTGGAGGGTAAAAGACATGATGGTTGTAGCTTTCCATCCTAGCCCCAGCAGCGTGAGTTGCTATGTATGTTCCCATAGCAGGGGCAGCAGGAGCATCATTCCTGACTTCAGGAAGTCCTGCCCACCTGGAGGTTCTGTGAATGCTTTTACATTCTTTACTAAAATTACTGCTGTGCATTGATTGAATAGAGTGGATTTTCTTATTTGCAAATAAGAGTCCTAACTGATTCTGATTGATGCAGAGACAGAATGAAATATTGTTTCCATGAGCTCTGTCTTTAGGGTCTGATTTCCCCATGGGGGTGAGCTCAGGTTTCACTGAATCCCATGTGCTGCCCATTGATAGCAATGGTGGACAGAAATCATCTCAAACTTGGATTGCTCTGCAGCTGAAGATGTAGGAAGAGTGCAGTTGTATTGCACAATGAAGCATCTAACAAGAGTCCCACAAAGTTTCCAGAGAGTGAGGAGTAATTCACTCCACCTCAGCAGTGCCAGTTCTCAATCTACCAAAACAAACTACAAAAAAACCATCTGAAGAGTCACACAGGAACAATACACATTATCTATCACGGACATTTTGATAACCTTTAACAAATAATCCCTCAAACATAAGAGATCGTTCCAGCACTTTGTGGACCACTTGCCTCCAAGGTACCTGAAATCTTGGTCAAAATTTTTTTTGCCTTGCCAGACCTCCTGAATCAGAGTCTCTGTGGGTAAAGACCAAGAATTTACATCTTCAACTTGTGCTTAAAATATTTGAGAACCAAACATATTTTATGACCAAGACCACAGAAAATGGAACCTTCCAAAAATATGTTAAAAGGTTTAACAGAAAATGCTAGGTGTATAACACAACTTACTACTTGGGTCATTATGCAAGCCCACCTCTCTTCATAAGTCACATATTC